>SNQJ01S0141971.1:8462-24752 GCA_010110895.2 Picea sitchensis
ATAATTTTTGCTACAACAATTTTACAGACCTCTTTCTTCATGTGTCACTTTATTCACTATGTCCTGGTTGTCCTTAATTCTTTCTAGATTCTTTTATCCTTTTTCTCTCTTACCAAACAATTTTCCATCCAAGCCACTCTTGGACACTTTGCACATTTCCATCCATATATTATGTTGATATTAAAATTCATCCTTAATATATTTTCTAGATCCATTTGACCAAATACATACATTACCAAATTACATATCCATTCATGCTCTCTTATTGACTTTAGATCCTCAACCTCCATTTAATTTTATGGACCAAACTGATTTAGCCTTTCCTTGACTGAACACTTCAACTCTTGTAGGTTCTTGCACATTCCCCTTTCTTTTCTTAACCCAATTGGATCTCATCTTGACTTCTTAGTCAATTTCCAGCATACCATAATGGTGTACACATGTTTTATTTTCCACCTTCATAGAATTAATATGGAAGTAGTTAACACTATCTTTAATTTCCATCATAGTTTCCATTGATACCTTCAACCTCTTAGAATACCTCTGATGGATATTTTCCACTTGAGATGGATTTATTTCCAGGAACCATCTCCTGTGCATCCTATACCAAGCATACAACCATTTTCTTCTTCATGGTTCTTTGTTGATTTCCATTCCAGAACTTCATTTCCATGTTTGAATCATTTTGGATTGACATCCCAATCTACCTTCACATGCACTCGACACCTTTGAAATGCACCCAAAATTCCCTACATGCATGCTCAATATTTTTTATTCATTTATTGATGGCATAGTTCTTTGAGTGTTACCATGGACTCACATAATTTGACACCCACCCAATAGTACCTTTTCTTACCTTCTCCAATTTGTTCATGGAATTTACCCACTTCTGGGATTCACTTAATTTATGGAATTTCTCTCCCAGAATTCTGATTTCATCCTTCTAAAACTAATCTTCACATAATACATTTCTTATGCATCTGCTGACACTTCTTTAGTATGTACACACCTTCATTTCTTCACCACTAAAATTATGTCATACAACCATGCTTCCACTGCACTACTCTGATAACAATCATGAAGGTGCTATCTCCAAAACTGTAGGACCAATCCTTGGAGATGTTACATCTTATTTCCATGTATACACTTGTCTTTATTTATTAGAACACTATCATATTGATAGATAAATATTTTGAGAACATCTCTTTCCACAATGTACCACTGTTATAACTCAAAATGCCACTACTATGCATCTATGATGTTGGCCTACTCATTCATACATCTACCAACCCTTTTTTCTATAGTTATTCTCAAAGAATAATTTTGTGTATGGTATACATGCCCTTATGCATATGCAGGGAATGTAAAAATATTATTTCCATGCCTAAAATACCATGTACATATGCTAGTTGCATAACTAAAATCTCGTGTGTACTCTAAAAAGTTGCAAAAAAATATAGGAATTCCACGCTTTCCGGTGGAGTTTACATGCTATCCTAGGTTTTACAACAATTTTACCTCCTGTAGCCCTTCTAGAAGTGAATTAATCATAATTTTCTCATATAAAAAGGGCCCTAAGGGGGCCATTTGTATAGATCAAACAAGAGGCAAGATAACTCTACCAAATTTTCTCCTTTGTATTCTAAGCCTTCTGCATTCTACTCTTAGTTTCATCCTCAACATTCCCTTCCATCCATCCTCTTTATACCATCCATCCTTTTCCCTTATACTGGCATGTTGTTGGTGAAGATAGTATTGGGAATAATACACTTGGAGACAAAGTATAGGAACCCAAGTGAGGTTCGTGGAGAGACACCAACAAAATTCAGGTTGTAACGTATAATTTTGTTATTAATAAAAGAGAAAACTTCTTGTCCCAAATATTTATGTCTATGTGTTTGTTTTTATGAATGTTTTCATGTATAGCTAACCCTTTATATGATATTGATAACTAAGCATATGTTGTTATAGTTTGTTCTATAACATTGTTTTAGGCCATCTTTGGGAGGAGGCCTGCAATCTTGGAATGGAAAACAATCGAAAGGCATCGAAAACAATTGTAAGGACTTAAGGTACACATTTCTATCTTCTTTCTCTTCCCTTAATTATCGTAAGGTTGTGCTTGGTTTGGGGTAGAATATAATATTTTCATTCTTTTAAGGTGCCAAGGCTCTTCCTAGTCACTGGACCAAGATTAGAGGGATTTTCCCCATAGCAGAATTGGAGACTCCACTAAGGAGTCTCTCTAAGGTCTTGTTGGGAGATCCTTGTTTGTTTTGAATTCCTATTTTTATTGTATGTTCTAAGTATTTTTGGGTCTCTGGTCACCTTCCAGGTTCTTTCTAGCCTCCCTGACCTAAGTGTTCTATATGAATCTTTCTCTTTTTGAGAATTTTCAGTGGTGTATGCACCATTTTCTCTACCCATCCCGTGTACATATGCGTTCTGCATTATACACAACTTGTGTACATACGTAGGTTGATCGTGTGCAGCACGCGTACCTATCATCTTGAAGTCTTTTTTCAAAAGTATTTTCCTTTCCTTTGAGGAAACCTTTGGGTTCTTAGGTTTTCCTGAGTTCCATGTGCTGGTTGTGGAGCTTGATTATCTTCCTGATTCAAAGGTATTTGTTTTTATCCATGTTTATACCCCATGAAGAATTTACACCCTGGAAAATTGTACACCCCTCCACGCAAGGGAGTGCAAGGGGTCTTTCCCCCCTTGCGGGGTCTGGGGGAAAGCAGGCCCCCGAAGGGGGTTCAAGGGACAATGTTCTGCGATGGGGGTTTGGGGGTGAAGTCCCGGGAGGAAAAATTGCCTTGTAAATGTATATTGTAATTTCATAGTAAATATGGACCATTCATTATAAGGTCACAGATCTGACTATAGAAGTTATGTTAGGGTTTTTTTCCCTATAAGGAAATCCTCTTTTATGAGGGAAATGTATTGTGGCTATGTATCATTGTGAATATTGTATTCTGAGAGGAAGAAGAGGAAGTTACAACGGGTGTGTTGTAGGTTGTACCCCTTCATTTGTTGGATAATAATAAAGGAAGGACCTAGAAATTTCTCTGGTGGACGTAGCCCACACTGGGTGGACCACTTGTATATGTGTCTCTATTGTATTGTGTATCCTATTTGTTTTATTTCCTCATTTTTTTTAATTTTTTTGCTCCGAGATCTTGTTTCTTCTAACACCAAGGGCCTCTGTTAGCTTTGTTTTGGCTAGATTCAAGGCTCATATTGTCTATGAAATTGCAAATAAATCATCTTGTATCTATGTGTTTCCAAGAATTCTTGGCTTATTTTTATCTTGAATTTTTAATAAAAATAATTTTCCATGAATCATTTATTCTGCAGTTTATTTTAGCATCTTTTGTTAGTTTTTCTTTGATTGAAAGAAAATTAAAAAAAAAAAAAAAACCTAGTTTTTATGCTAGTTTGGTCTCTTTCTTTTTTTTCCATTGCTTTGCATTGTTATTTGAAAAAGAAAAATAAATTAGCATAGGGTTGTGTTTTCTTCTCATCTTGAAATCATTTTAAAAGAAAAATAAGAAATAAAATCCTTTAATTTTCTCTTTTGTTTCACTCGAAAGTTGCACTGTGCATTTATTATAGAAAGGAGAAAAGATTGCATCTTTAGGTTTGAAGGATTGTTCATGCATTTTATTTCTTGAAACACTTTTTCATTTGAAGGATTAGCATAAAATTTTGTTTTCCAGTGTTCTTAGAATTTGCATTTTTGCAAGAGTCTCAAATAGCATCAATTTTCACTACCACACCCCAGAGTAATCAAGCCACTAAAATTAACGCTTAATGTTAAAATCAATTAGACTTTTTCATTTACTAAGTACACCAGCTAGACTAGGTTTTAGGGCCTTGGATTAGGTGTGGATAGGAAACTATTCAAGACTTGGCGACTGACTTCCAACTAGAAAATTAGTTTCTTTTTTATAGGTACTTACATAGGTCACTGCAGGGTATACCACAGTACCTAGGACATATGTCAGACCATTGTTGGCCCCTGACCAAGTTTTGGGAACACTTGGTCATATTTGACCATTTTTGGGACTTCAACAACATGTTGAATATGGAGCGCTAGACAAAGCGGAGATTCCAGAATCTCAACCCACTTTTGGGTCCCTTTTGGGGTTTTGGGAATTTGTAATGGGGAAGGGATGTCGGCCTGTGGGTTTACCCATACTTAGGCTCATTTTGTATGTATAAATAAAAGGATAGTAAATGTAAGGAGAGAGTCGAAGGGTATTGTATCTATGTGATGTGGGCTAAGTGCCAAGAAGGGATCTTTGTGATTGAGAGTTTTGCACATTCTGTATAGACTTACAGAGCTTAGTGCAAGTCCCTGTGTGAAGATATAGAAGGCTTTGTGCTGAAAGGAAAGGAAGAAGGATCTAGCGACCTACGCAGATCTTTTGTCCTGTGTGAATTAAGGGTTTCTACGACTCTATGCTTGTAACTGATTGAAGATGCTAATAAAGAAGAAGAGTTGGTGGATGTAGCCCTAGGGTGGGGGTGAACCACGTAAATATGCTTGTTATTCTATGTGCTTTGACTTGATGTGTTTATCTTTTCTTTGGATAAGTGCTTTGATATATTTAGATAGATCTACTTATGCTTTGTGCTTCATTATATGTGTATGAATAGCAGATCTAATATGTATGAAGACGCTTAGTGTTGATCTACTGGATTTGATTTGTTTTAGTGTTGCTAAGTATTAAGATACCTTAGATATAAATGAATGTCACAATTCTCTATGTTATTTGTGAAGTACAATAAGGACTGAATATTGATGAATGATCGATTCTAAGTTCTCTATAAGCAATATAATAATATATCTGTGTCCTAGATTATGTTGCAGACATTTGAGTCCTGCAACCACCCCTGCCTCTACCTCAGGTGATACTTCATCTGCTTCGCAGGTGTTACCAAAAGGGTCGGTAGTTAGGGTTTTGTTGGTGTGCTCTTGTAGCATTGAACCCTGGGTATGCCCCTATGCCAACAAATGGTTATGTTGCCAGGACCTAAAACTGTGATTGCTGGGAACTAAGGGAAAAAAAGCCTTGTGTGAAGATTCATCCTGAAACTATGGAAGCTATGTGCGTGGATCTGTGCCCTAGTACACAATATTCCACTTGATCTGAAAATCTTTGTGCTAAAGAAATAAGGCCAGATTTGAAGAAAAGAAGCAAGATCTAAATTCTTTGTACTCTAAGAAAGGTAAAAGTGGAAGTTTCTAAAGAAAAGAGGTCAGATCTACAGAAAAGAGGTAAGCTCTGTAAGCTTTGTGCTATGATAAAGGTAAGAATAGTTAAAAGTTTTTAGATCTGGAAGTTTTGTGCTATGTAGAAGTAAGATAAGTGGGAATTTTTGTTTCTAAAGTATGGATCTATGTATGTTTGATAGATTCTATCCTAGTTTGAAAACTAGGGCACTGATAGATGAAAGAAGGTTTGATATGAATAGATCTGATAAGAATAATGATAGATATGTTATACCTATGCATAAAAAGAATGTTTGGACTAACGAATGGATGTAGGACCCTAGAAAGAATTTTTTGCAGGTTAGCTACCAAGATCCTAGTGTGCAGTACAAAATAGGTTGGGGATCATTTAAAATAAAGAGAGGATTAACCCTATGTTACAGTTGCAAAAAACTAGACCATCTAGCTAAGGAATGCCCTGGTATAAGACCTAGTTGTCTTTGTTGCAAATCTATAGACCATGAAGTATTAGATTGCCCTAGAATGGTTGCTAAGCTTGAAAGAATGAATCTAAATGAAGAAAACCCTAAGACAAATCCATAAATAGTAGAACCCTAGAAGGAATCAGAGAAGGTATTTCTACAAATGAAAGACATCTTGAATGATCATCGAAATGTTAGGTTATCAGAGATATTTAAAGAAAAGGAATGCATCGAAGTAAGAATAGGGGACTTCGACATTGACTATGTTCTAGATGAAGAAACACAAGTGAACATTATGTCAGAGAGAACTTGGGAAGCTATAGGGAAGCCTGATATAATCCCTTCATTAGGAGGAATAGGACTATTTAGAGGAAAACTGGTAACCCTATGTGGAAATCTCACTCAAATATCTATGAATGTCAATGGGAATTCGACAGAAGAAGATTTTGAGATTATCAAATTTATTGAGAACAATGCCCCGTTTACTATGTTACTTGGAAAACTTTGGATTGAAAGAGATCAAGCCAGAAAGAAGGAAGAAGAAAAGGTTTTAGAACATCAGAGACAAGAGTTAAAAGATTTCATGACTAGAAGGATCGCGCAGTTGATTGAATAACAGGAGACCAAATCAAATCTATTTGACACTAGAAGCCCAAATATCAAAGATGCAAGAGAGTTAGAGGACTCACAGAAGATTGAAGTATCTGTCTCACATATAGAAGAAGTATTACCCCTGAGTCTTAGGAGATAATCTCAATAGTGCGAAGTGACTATGTCCAAGGAAAATAAGAATCATAATGGGAAGAGAATCACTGAGACGAAGCTCACTAGAAACAAGGCTAGGAAGTTAAGTAAATAGAGAGCTAAGATCGAAAAGCTACAGAAGATTCTAGAGGGAGCCTCGCAGAAGGAAAAATTATAGAATTTGAACTTCACCAAGATATCATACCAATGACATAGGCCACTTTTCCGAGGTGAAGCAATATAGTCGTTAGAGGTCGATATATTTGTTTGAAATCCACTCTGAATGGGTTGAAAAGAATTGATGGCTCAGCACCAGACAATCAGACCTCTTCATAATGAATAGAACACAAATTAATGAGGCTCATACCTATTACAAAGAAAATCGTTGCCAAGATCGCCTATATATATCGTCGCGCCATGCTCGAAGAACACTTTTGCCAACTAAGAATTTGAATCCCGCAGACTAGAAAGTGTATACAGTGATCATCACACCCTTGTTGTTCATTCCTATGCAGTGTCTAAGATCATTGTGACCCCAATATTTTATCTCGAGCATGTATGTCTGACGACCTCACCGCAGTCAAAGAATCCATAACAAAAATTATGCTTGATTTAATGACTGAGCGAGTCATTTCTGAAAGAGGAGTATCCACAAGTGTTCAAGCATCATCAACGAGAGGACTAGCAACCTCTCCATCCACTGCTCGAGCCGGACCATCCCGACAGGCCGATGAGAAGTGCACTAAACATAAAGATGATATCGTGAATGCCAAGCTAATTCTAGGCATTCTACCTACCTACCTACCCCCTCTAAGTGGCGCCATCAATTGGGACAGTGTGCCCAGAGATTTTGACTATGATTTGGTCATGACGTACCTCTCGAAAGGGATACACAAAGTTTGAGCCAACCAGGATAAGCTCACAACATTGAAGTTCAGTGACTTCAACCTTAGCGACAGGAAGGCTTACATCATGCTCGCCCCGCACAAGTATCTGACCAAAACTAAAGGAAAGAATTCAAATATTATCCCACACTCATGGACCTAGAACCTCACGCAGTCCACACTGCTCAATGTGATGAAGATCCCGCACTTTGGTAGGCATCAGAAGGTGAATGCATGTGTAAAGATACTGTTGTCCTTCTATCATGGAGGATACTTATGGTTGAACCATCACATCACTGTGGATCTGACCTTGATCATTCAGATCATAGGGTTGAGCATGCAGGGCCCTGACCCATAGGAATTTTACCACAGAAAGACCTCAGACCGAGAATTAGCGCAGACAATCAAAGAGACTTATGGTGATGTCGAGAAGGAAAAATGAGGTTACAAGGTAGCCTCTATCTAGAGCAATGTAGTGCACCTTGCTTGTCATCTGATTGAAAGCAAGCTAGTTCGCAAGAACAAACCAACCCAAGTGATTGGATTTGTATTTGACCTCACATGAAAGTGCGTGAAGATACTACATATGAACTGGGCGCAGTACCGTGTAAACCAACTAGAGCTTGATTGCAGAGAAGTGCAAGACCAAGGGTATGAGTTCCACATTAGTTGGCTTCTCATACTAATCGCTTTCATCACTTGGGAGCTACCAGAAGGTGCCCCTTTCTCAGATATCGAACCCTTCAAATCACTGTCCGCGAAGTTCTGTACATTGTGGTACTCCAACGACATGAACAAGCAGTGGAAATCTAACATTGTCTTCCATAATTACTACAACCAGTTGAAACAAGCCATCCAGTTCGAGCATCAGATGACCTCGAATACCCTCCACAGGTTTTGGCCTTAATGAAGTTCAGCGTAGACTGCCACTTTATTTATATAACAGTGTGCGTTGATGAGCATAAACAATAGTTGCAGTCATATTACAAGTTGACCGAGGAAGACATCGAAGAGATCACGAAGGATGGGTCGGCCGACCTTCTCATTCCAACCAACCCTGTGGAGTTGTCCAATGTAGACAGCCCAGAACATGTGCAAGATACACCCGAACCTAACAAGACGAAGAAGCCTGAAGAGGTTCACAATGTAGACGGTGCATCTGTAAGGACTACCTCTATCACACAAAACAAAGGGGATTATGGAGAAGAAATCGAAGGCACAGAAATTGAACAACAAAAAGGCAAAGTACCACCACCTAGGGATGAAGAGGACTCGTCGAAGAAGAGGAGGGTTTCTCCTCCAAAATCTTCCTCCCGGAAGAAACCTAGAACCCCTATAACCAAGATGCGGACTACCCTCACATTGAATGATTTTAATTTCATCATTGCAATTGTGAATGATGCCTCATAGGAGATATTAGAGAAGCAGGAGGTGAAGCAAGAGAAGACGTATAATCGTATTGATATCGAACTCCAAGGAGTGCAACAGGAATTCTAGTCTGGCTGCGCAGTCTCCAATGTGCCTTTGACAACAGGAACAGTAGAACCAAGATATGAGCCAGCTCAATTGCACCAGATCAACGATAAAGTTGAATCTCTCATTTGACAAGCTCAGGAAGAGACAACGTAAGCCATCCAGGATTTGACACAGGTACAGGGAGTACTTGTCGAGAAGTGTAGTGTTGTCGAACGATAAATTTTTTATCTTCAAGCATAGTGGGAAAAAGAGAAAGAAGATCTACAACAAGACAAGGAGAAGTTGCTCATAGAGCAACTCAAGATAAAGGAATTGGTCAACAAAGAACTCCACTCTGTGACAGTCATCGAAGTTCATATAGAAGAATGGGTTCCACAGTAGGAGGCACAATTGAAAGGAGTGATCCAACAACGCATCGTATATCTGGAACTTCATACTATGCCCAAGACCCCTCAAGATATAAGAGACCTAAGAGAGGCAATTGCCCACAACACAGTTGGCAGATTGAAAGCCCTTGAATTGGAATGCAAGCAACTAACTTCCAGGAGCACTCAGATATATGAGACCCTCACAGAGAACTCATAGTTACATGCATTGGAGTCACAACTCCAATAAGCAAAGCAGCATGCAAATATGTTACAAGCGCAACTGAAGGCCTTGTCACCAATCGAAAGAATGAAGAGGTTTCTAGCACAACACACGGCCCAATAATAGATCCACACGATTCAGAGTAAAGTGATGGAAGTCTCTCAACGACTTCAACCAGTGCAAGAGAAGGAATGTAAACTATTCACTAAATTTGAAAACCAAGGAGTAGAACTTGAGCAAGTTGTGAATGCAGTAGAACAACACCTAGAAAGACCAGTCAATGACACACTCATCCAAGAGTTCACTGAGCAAGAGGTTGTAGCATTGCGGCAGGTTGAAGCAACTGGAGTCAAGATTGAGTCATTCGAGGTAGAATTGCTTAGACCAAAGTGACTTGGGACGAGTCATAGGTGAGTGTTGGGGGTCTATTGGCCCTTGACCAAGTTTTGGGAACACTTGATCATATTTGACTATTTTTGGGACTTCGACATCATGTCGAAGATGGAGCGCCAGACGAAGCGGAGATTGCAGAATATCGGCCCACTTTTGGGTCCCTTTTTGGGTTTTGGGAATATGTAATGGGGAAGGGATGTCGGCCCGTGGGTTTACCCATGCTTAGGCCCATTTTGTATATAAAAATAGAAGGATAGGCAATGTAATGAGAGAGTCAAAGGGTATTGTAGCTATGTGATGTGGGCTAAGTTCCAAGAAGGGATCTGTGTGATCAAGAGTTTTACGCATTATGTATAGACTTGTAGATCTTAGTTCAAGTCCCTGTGTGAAGATATAGAAGGTTTTGTGCTAAAAGGGAAGGAATAAGGATCTAGCAAGCTATGAAGATCTTCTGTCATGTGCGAAATAATGGTTTCTACGACTTTGTTCTTGTAACTGATTGAAGATGCTAATAAAGAATAAGAGTTGGTGGATGTAGCCCCAGAGTGGGGGTGAACCACGTAAATCTGTGTGTTATGCTCTGTGCTTTGACTTGATGTGTTTATCTCTACTTTAGCTAAGTGCTTTGATATATTTAGATAAATCTACTTATGCTTTGTGCTTCATTAGATGTGTATGAATAGTATATATGATATGTATGAAGATGCTTAGTGCTAATCTACTGGATCTAATATGTTTTACTATTGCTAAGTATTAAGATACCTTAGATATAAATGAATGCCGCGATGCTCTGTGCTATTTGTGAAGTATAATAGGGACTGAATATTGATGAATGATCGATGCTAAGTGCTCTATAAGAGATATAATCATAGATCTGTGTCCCATATTAAGTTGCAGACATTTGAGTCTTGCAACCACCCCTACCTCTACCTCGAGTGAGACTTCATATTCTTCACAGTTGTTGCCGAAAGGGTCGGTACTTAGCTCTTGTAGCATTGAACCCTGGGTATACCCCTGTGCCAACAACCACACTTCGTATAGTATACCTAGAGGGTATTTATGTGTTCGAGTTACACTTGCACTGATAAGTTTCTCTATGTTGGTTGACGTAGTTGTTCTTCCTGCCTTTTGCTTGATTTATCTTTATGGACCTTTTACTAGTGTGCTTTGTGCTCCTTAGTTTTCCATAGTGATATAGTTAGTAATTTCTTTGGGTCTCTGACCTAAAGTGGTAGAATGAACACTCTGTCGGTCGTGAGGATTTTTGGGTCTTTCACTTAGAAATGAAAATCCGCCTCATTAAAGGAATATATTTTTTTACCATTGATTTATTAGAGTCAGTGTGTGATAATTTTACAGACTTGAATGATCCTGGAAGGAAAGAACCTGCGCATAGGATCTTCATGGCCAAAGTTATTAACGATACCAACCAAGGAACCCCTTCGCAAGGGGTTTCTTGTGATTTTCCTATTTTTGGAAATGTTGGTGTCACTTTGATGGACACTCTGTACATTCCTGGGTTGAATCTAGGCCTACCGGTTTGGTTGGGTACCATTCCAAATGCCCTAAATTCTCTTGATGCTTCGCACTTAAGCACCTTATATCATGGGCATAAAGTATTCTCCTCCTCCTTCCTTCTCTGGTGAAAGCATATATACTAGTAACTCGAAGTCTAAACAAAATAGAAAGAGGAAGAATAGGAAGAATAAATCACTAACCTATGCGAGTCATGTTGGAGATAGGTTGTCAACCTCTGCAAGTCATTTTGAATACCATCACCCAACGTCTGCAATTCATGTTGGGGGAAATCACCCAACCTCTGCAAGTCATGTTGGGGGGAAAATTCCAATCACTGCTAGTCATAATTGTGATAGTTTTGTAGTCTCTACGATTCATTTTATCGACCAATCACCAAACTCTACAAATCATGTTGGATATGTGCAACCAACCACTGCAATTCATTCTGGGGGCATGAACCTAGTCTCTACGAGACATGTTGGAGATAGGTCATCAACCTTTGCAATTCATGTTTAATACTAACACCCAACCTCTACAATTCATGCTGGGGGAAAACACCCAACCTCTGCAAGTCATGCTGGGGGAAAACGTCCAGTCACTACTATTCATATTGGTGATAGGTTTTTAGACTCTATGAGTCATGTTATTGACCAATCACCAACCTTTTCAAATCATGTTGGAGATGCGAAACCAACCACTGCAAGTCATGTTGGGGGCATGAACCTAGTCCCTGCGAGTCATACTGGAGTTCAAAAACCAACCTCTGCTAGTCATTTTGGAGATTTTTCAACAACCTCAGTGAGTCATGATGAGGACCAACAACCAACCACTTCTAGTCATATTGGGGGCATTGATTATATTGAGAAACCTAGATGGATAGGACGTAAGCATAAGTTCTCTTGTAGGATTTGCAAGGGAAATCACCTTACTCATCTATGCCCTGGAATTCCAGAGGCATGAAGATTGTGGTCCATGTTCAAAATATCTTCTGACTCTAAGGATTCTTTGGTTTCCCCACAATATATTCATCCCGTGCTTGAGGATGTGGTCATGTTGATGCAATCTTAGGCTAATCCCACTCCTCTTTTTGGAGGTGATGCACCTTCATACCATGTTGTCTTACAACCTATTCATCCAATGGTTGAGGAAGTGGTCATTCTGATGTAATCATTGTTTGATCCCACTCTTCTCTTGGAGAGTATCGAGTCTACCAAATTGATCACACCGATGCAATATTTGGATGATCCCACTTTTTTTATGGGGAGTGATGTGACTACCGACTATGTTTTAATCATTTCCATTTCATTACTTTCAGAACCAAGGGGCATTCCACTCACATAGAGAACACCCCCTCCAAGTCCAAGGATAGTTTCCTTTGATTGGAATGACCTTGTTGAGCCTCATCTTCCTTATTCTGAACCCTTTTAAATAAGGGTTAAAGTTAATTCAAAAAACATTTACCCATTTTTTGTAGATGAAGGAGCCTCCAAAAGTATTTTATCCTCCTCGGCTTGGCAAGATTTTGGTTCTCCCGAGCTTGTCTCTACATCGCATGAGTTGTTTTCTTTTGACAGATGTCCTAGTGAATATTTGGGGATTCTTCCTCAGTTTACTATCTCGTTAGGTGGGAAGGCTTTCCTTGTCTATGTTATAGTGTTGCAAGGCCTATTATATTTCAATATGATTCTTGGGCATGATTATGTATATTCTATGAACATTGTGGTGTCTACGCTCTTCCGGGTGATGCATTTCCCTCACAATGGAAGCATTGTAACTATCGACTAGCTAGCATATGATAATCACCATCCTAATTTGATGCTAGTCCAGGATGCCCCTTTATATGTTCCTAGTATTCGTGTAGACTCTACCCCACCACAGCTAAATTATGTGGTGTTTTATCCTCGATGTTCAATTTCTCCTAAGAAGGAACTCGTTCACTCATGTTTTCCTTCTCGAGAGTTGGTCTCAACAATTGATCCATTGGTTTATCCAATGGGGGCCTGGGAGCCTTTTCTTCCCCCTCTTGGTCCAAGCAATCTTGAGTTTCCTTTTGAGCATGATCTCAGTGTTTGTAGATCCTCAATCCTTTGTGCTTGTGATTCTTTGATGATAGATTCTACCAACCCTAATCATAATTTCCATTATCATATGGAATATGTTCAGTTTTCTTTTTCCCTTTCGGAGTGTTTATCCTCCTCGTTCATATTATTTATCAAATATTGAGTTTCCTTTGGAGGAGACTATCCTTGAAGCCATGACTACGGACTATATACCATGAGAAGACTTACACTGTGGTTTGTGTTTTCTTCCCTTTTGGGACACTTTCCAGGTTGACTACCGAAGAGACTCTTGGTTAGATCCTAGGAAAGGGCTCTACTTGAACCAGTACTATGCATGAGTCATAAGGTTGTGCAGTGCCTTGTACCATATTATACAGTCCAGGTTTGTTGTTTTCAAGTTTTTTATTTAGTAGAACCTCTTATTTTCCAAAGTTTTTATCTATATTGTATTTATTAACTTCTAGATGAGTGTTATTGGCCTTATATGCAGGATCTTGGAGACATTTTTCTTTAACATGTTTTCATCGTATCGATCCATTCTGATAGGTATTGGCCTCAAAATTGGCATATAGGTTAGATTTTTCCCTACTTGCATTTTTGCATCATCCATTTCTTGGTTCAATATTTGGCCTTAGGATCGACCCCACTAAATTGAAACACTAAGATTCCTTGCTAATAAGTGTGTCGTAATTTATGTGGTAGAGCCTTCCTTCCATGGGCATCCTAGTTAGAGCCTTGTTTTCCTTTTGGTTTCGATGACAAAGTAATTCATAGGAACAAGAGTCCCTTCTAATCCCACCATGACTTTCTGTTGTATGCCTCATTTCTCTTCTTAATTGTTTTTTTGGCTTCAACCCTTGGGACTCCCCTAGAGCATGGTTTGTTTCCTTTGAAGATCACTTAAACTATGCAAGTGACATCTAGTGAGAGATTATTTATCCTTTTCAACCTCTCCTGGATTACAAATGAAAAGGATCCCCCTTGGAGTCCTCTTTATGCTCTTTTTAGACTCCCTAAAATTGAAAATATTGTCGAGCGATCTTGTTGCCCCTCATGCTCGTCAAAATGAAATTTGAAAGAACATATCTCTGGAAATAGTTTACCCCTTTTCGGTCCATATGGATAATTTTACGAAAAAAGTATTCCCTAGGAGCTACGATTCACTAGGAGATTATTCTCAGGTGTAAGTGTAACCCTTTTTGGAGCCCGAGGGACTAAATTTGCGAAAAAGGGCCATTCTCCTTGGTTTTGGTTTATCACTTTTTCGAGCCTTCGAGATTATTTACAAAAAAGGAAACCCCTCAAAGTCTTGTTTAAACCCCTTTCAGACTCCCTAAACAAGAAAATATCGTAGAGTGACCTTGTTCCTTTCACACTCATTTATTGGTCTAGAAGGAATATTTATTTGTCATAAGTTTAACCTTTTTTCTAGCAAATAGATTACCCAATAAAAAGTTACGCCTCAAGAGACATGTCTCACAAGGAGATTTCTCCTATGTTATGTTTTATACTTTTTCGGGCTTAGGGGACTAAATTACGAAAAAGGACGAGTGAGTCCATAGTTAATATCTTTTTAGACTCCTTAAAATTGAAAAGATAGCCAAGTGATCTTGTCTCTTTCACACTCACTAAAATGGCTTTGAAGACACGTCCTTTTGGTATAATTTTAACCCTTTTTTGGAACGAATGGACTAAGTATGAAAAAGGAATGCTCTGGCCCTAGTGACCAGAAGAGTTCTCCTTGGTATGATTTTATTCTCTTTCGGGCCTGGGATACTAACCTTACGAAAAATATCACTCTAGAGTCTTCTTTTAGTGTTTTTCAGACTCTCTAAAAGTGAAAAACCGTTGAGCTTACCTTCTATGGGCTCGTAAAAATTTACATGGAAGGAGTCTTGTTGTGTCATTCTATAATCGCATCGCATGTCTCATCCTTTCATATTTGGTCTAATGTCGGCTTAATTTTTCTATTACTGAACCTTTAGAGCATTCCTTAGGTGCAATCCTTGTAACATTTTTTTTCTTGCGATATGACACCTTGACCCTTTGGAAGAATTTTCCTGAGTGTCCTTATCCTGCACATGAATCCTTGCACTGAGCATCAATATGTTCCATGCGCTTGGAACCAGTTTGATTTCCTGAGAAAATCTTTCCTCCTTTGTAATGTAGCATTATTTTATTCATTTTCAAGATCACTAAATACATGAAAAATTCAAAAAAATCAAATATTCCAAAAAGAGGGGACAAGGAAGCATTCTCTTTTGTTGTCAACAATCTACTCATCCTTGGACATAGAACATCCTTCTATTTATTATGCAAGCATTAGGATCTAGTATGGATTTAGGAAGTTGTTCTTGTTACTGTTAAGAACCAAATATCAATATAGCATAGAAAAACCTCAGAAAAAGTATTCAACGCCTTGAAAAAGAGATAATTTCAGATAATAAGCCTCTTCAAGGGGGAAACCTCCTTTTACCCCACTTAAATGTTCAAGTACAAGATGATTCAAAATGAAAATGCCTCCTTGGTATATATAGAAGACTAGGAGGTATAATTACAACTAATGGCCTAAAGCCGACATCAATAAAACAACATTACTAATATAATATGCCCCAATTAAGGGGTAATGAGCCAATATTAGGGATTAACATTCCCCTCCCCTTGAGACAAGTGTTTTCCACAATGCTTGAGTAACTTTGGATTCTTCTATATAAAAGACTCATCTTCCCAAGTGGAATCTTCAGCCGGTAGTTTCCTCCATTTAATGAGATACTCTGAAATAGATCTGTTCCTCAACTGGCGAATTCTTGTGTCAGTGATAGCTTCAAGCTCCAATATGATTTTTCCTTCCTCTTCAAGTTATGGCAATATAGTTTGAACTGGGATCTTGTCGCCTATAACCTTCTTTAAGCATGAAACATGGA
>SNQJ01S0141972.1:0-24752 GCA_010110895.2 Picea sitchensis
GCACGGATAGATCGGCAAAAATCTGCGATTCCGGAGAAATACGGTAACCGCTACTAGCTGGAAAACTCGTCTGGAAGAATGGACCGTCGGAATGCGTCGGAAACTGCTCCAATAGAAGCGCCCTGGCCTCTAGACTGAAATGGATGAGTGTCGGATCTCAGATCCGGTCTCTAAGGCACTGGATCTAGACCCCTAGGGGGTTTGCGTACCTCCTGGAACACTGGATGCGCCCAAAAGGATTCCATCGACAGAATCTGCTGCTATATGGCTCAAAACGATCGTCTCACCAAATAAGGATATGGGTCGGAAGGATTTGTCTGGATCTGCTCTGAAACTTTGCATGCAACACCAAATGTCTGTCTGGAAGAGTTGCACCCTAAAGGGATGAATGAGTCGATCTGCAAGATTCCACCGTCAAAACCTGACGATATATGGCTCAATAGAAGCGCCCTGGCTGGATCTCAAATGGGTTGGAAGGAAACTGCAATCTGGATATGGGTCTCGTGCAGCTCTCCAAACCCTCAAACTAGCTTGCGCCCTCACTGGCTAAGCTGCACACTCTGCAATGGATACTCCTGAAAAGTATGGTGAAATACCTGGATGGTATCTCTGATGGGCTAGGGTGTGTCTCTCAACACCGAAATCGATCAATGGTGGTGGTTTCCTCCGGAAATCCACAAAACAGTAAGGTGGGCTCTCGTCCTCCTCTGGGAACTCTCAACATCAAATCATAACAATGCATAATGAGGAATTAGGTCAAATTCCTCCCTTTATACCTTTCCCAATCTAATTCACCATTGACCTCACTTAAGCTAGGCGCTTTTCCTCCTAAAGTGATTAATTAGTCAATTAAGTCCCCCTTTAACACCTTTTCATTCTAATTCTTCGTTGACTTAGGCTTAAGTGACTTTTCCTAAGTATTTTGGCTTAATTCATCATTTAGCCATCAATTCCTCCTTATTTCTCCATCTTGTTCCATGTTTGTGCCGGACTATAGTCTACGGGAATATATGGACTACTAAGTCACTCCTTGCTGGCCTACTCTTGGGAACGGGACATCACAGTTCCTTGGTTGGGTCAAGCTTTTCCCAACCTACAACTTGCGCTATAACATAACCAATTCTTCCCTTGTGACCCAAATTGTGATCAAGTCCACCAGTCTGGCTTCCTTGGCCGTATTCTCGCCATCTTCATCTGTGTCTTTGTATATGAAACACCCCGTCTACACCAAGAACTGGACGTCCACATTTCTTTTGCTCGTTCATCACCTGGCCATGCTGCTGCGTCTACTTCTCTATGCCCTTGAATGATCAAGCTTCACCCTCAACCATGCTACCCAAAGCAAGAGAAACACTCGTGCCCAAGTAATCTCTTCATGCTGTGTCCGCACAATACTCCAAACGAAGGCAAGTCCTCAACTCGCATGCTTTCGTGAAGTCACCTCTCCGCTACTCAACATCTACGATGAGTATGGCCAACACGCCCACACTCAAATTTCCCAACGAACTGTCCAAAGTGCTGCAAGTAGAATGAGTCACCTCAAAGAACTTCCATGCCTTAGGCATGTTCAAACCGATACTCTACCAACTCCAACCAATGACCCTCCCGGATCTCTAAGTCATCACACAATCAGTTGCAAGTCACCAAGGTGTGCTCTGCCTCAACCAATGTCCTATACCAAAGGCGAGCGAACACCACCCAAGTCACTTGGTCTGCGTTCTGCCCATTCAAGTTAATTGTCAACAATTCTTGGTCGACTTCTTTGTTGACTCTATCCATCTCCTAGAATGAAACTACCTTGCACTTGCTGCAAGCATCCAAACTCTAGCATTGTAGTCACGACTATCAAGTTATCGCATGACCCAACGTATCTGGCTAAGGCACCAAGCACGAGGGTGCCTCATCCATCCTCTGAAATTCGGCATGAACAAACTTCACTGCCTACTTCAGAGCAGTGACTTGTTTAATGCGCCTCATCAAAGAGTTAGGTAACTTCCTCAAGCCACCTCCACGACTACATCCAAATTTGCCTATGCCCACCACAGGACTTGTCCAAGCAGGTCGCCCCAAATTCTCCGCACATTTTCCCAACCAAGGCGTCTTAACTTGTTGCAAGACTTCTTCGAATCTGCACGACTTGAGTCACCCTCAAGTCTGTCGATTTTCACCATAGAAACATAATTCACTTGAACCACCAAGCCATCCGACTTCCATTCAAAGAACTCACCACAACACTTAGGAAATGCAATAACTCAAAACCAACCATACCTTTGTAGCGACATCCTTGGCTACATCCATGGTTCATGTCTGTAGTCTTGGAATTTCACTTGCCCAAGCAATCGATTGAACTCATCTCCAACATCTTGCCATCTCCACCCCTTGACTGCTTCTGCTTCAAGGCACCATGCACCAACCACCTGACTCTCAAGTCGTATTGCTGCTAACTGATGGTTGTAACTCTGTGAAGAGTCACCTCATTCGAAGGTTGCGGTCGACCCACTCGTCCAACAACCCAACTCAACTCAACTATTGTTCTTGGCGATGCACGACACGAAGATGTCATGATGGAAATGTGCCCAACCAACTGCCTGCTGCGGAGCTAATCTAGGTCCCCTCAAGTCGTTCACCCAAGTGCTTCAACTTGCTGCAACCCAGAACTGCTCTCCTTCACAATCACTTGTGCGATCACCCTTTGTGCTCGCTTCTGCAATCACTTCCATGGTTAGATCTGCAACAAGTCGTATGACAAATCCTGCGTTCATCTGCCTTGCCCAAGTGCTCAGTTCACCCAACGAACTCTGCGCCTGGCCTCTCCAAGGTGTGCACAATAGGTTCGACACTAACTTCTGTCACACATCAAACCAACCGAGTCTATACCCAAACTGTCTTTGCGATCAAGTCTGCGACAAGTTCTATGATGAAATCTGCAATGAGTTATGCGATCACCCACCCTGTCCAAGTGCTTTGTTTCACCACAAACTTTGCTCTCAGCCTATACGAGGTGTGCGCCCAGACCAACCTTCCCTTGCATTGTCAATTGAACCTTTGTCGTAAGTCTGATGCAAAGTTTGCGATGAACCAGTTCGCTTCATTAAACGACTCACCAAGTATGTGAACGTTCCCAATGAACTGTCTTCACAACAAACTGCCTTCAGAGTTCGCTCTGATACCATCTCTCGTCGAGATAGTGGTGAAGATCTCCCCAACTCTTCTCCAAAATCTGCAACGAATTGGATCTGATACCATCTATCGTCGAGATAGTGGTGAAGAGCTCACCGACCCTTCATCAAAATCTGCAACAAACAAGCTCTGATACCATCTGTCATGTCTCCACAGTGTGCCTAGCTGAATCTTGTGATCATGCAGCTCTTGGCTGCTTGGCAACACCAAGCATACTTCGCTCGGACTATGCCTCTTCACCTAGAGCATATCCATACTCTGTTCTAGGCTACCGACGAGTCACACTCCTGCTCTAGTGCAACTCTTGTATACTTAGACAATTGTTAACAGCTTAACATGTAGTCATATATAAGCATACATCCATGAAACGAAGAGAACAATTGCAAAACAAACAAGAGAAACATAGATATAGTGCGGGTGGCACAAATCGTGCCTAACACCTGGCTAAGTCTTTTTTATTGATAAATGGTTACAATATGAGCACTACCGGCCCGATTTACAATTGGGCAGAGTCACACGACTCGCCTCACCTCACCAAGACACTCATACATAGATTTGTCACACCAAGACTCTTTGTCGCAACTGTCTCCGCAACCTTCTGTGGTGCACCTCAGACGTGCCCTCAACCACAAACTTGTCGTCTTTTCTCTGTTGCAAGGCTTCACATAGACCTTCAGTTCTCTATCTTGGCATGCCTCATTAGACCTGCAACAAGAATTCCCCCAAACTCAGCCAAAAAAGAGGTCACCCCAACTTTGCCCACAAAATCACCTCAAGGTATCACAGGTCCTCCCATGTGGATCAACTTGGCTCCTCGAGGGAGCTCGCCCCTCTTTGTCTAAGTTTTCCTCAGAATCACAGAGTTGATCTTGCTCTCCTTGTCTTTCTTGGTTGTGTGTCCGTGTTCTCTTATAGGGACTCCAAAGGTCACCATCGCAAACCGTCGTGTCCTTTGGGTGTGTCGCGCCCCTTCTCGAACCCATGTGTCCAAACGAATTGTCGCGCCCCTTCGCAGACCCAATCGCCCAAACGAACCGTTGCACCCCTTCACGGACCCGGTCGCCTAAACGAACCCGTGCGCTCATCAACCATCGTGCCCCTTGGGACCGACGCGCCCCAACCTTGGTGCGCTCCTCATGTCGACGCACCCCAATCTCTTGGTCGCTTCAGACTTGGGCAAGCCCCTTAGCACGTTCACATGCCCAAGGCGCCCACTTGCCCAACTAGTGCAACACTTTGGTGTCGGAGCAACCCCAAGTTTCGTCTCTGCGCCCTTCTAGCCGAAGATGTTACATGCACCACAAAGACCATTCGACTCTTTTCATCCTACTGATTACTTATTTCAATATGGTGCATCATTGGTTATGGTATTGGCATTGGCCACAAACAGGTTGTTGAGAGGATTCGTACAGATAAGAAAGTTCATGTTATCGAAAGGCCAAACCTGAGATACATTTCTGGTCTTCCACCATAATGTGAATTTAGTCATGTTGGATTTTTCATTTAAATCTATACTTATGGTCATAAAAACAGTTGAAGCAGTGATGAAGCTAGAGTCCACTTTAGTTACAAGTTAAGTGGGCATTAATCCTCTTGGTATTTTGATTCCAGTTTGTAACAAGGTTCTTAAATTAGATTTATATCAGTGAAGGCAATGTCAGTTTCTTTTCTTTGGTTGCATTGGCAATTGATATAGATTAGGCACTTTAGATAGGCCTATAAAGTGTTCCAACAGTCATAATTGAACGCACCTTCTTCATCCATCTCTGTCAGTGTGAACAAAGTTGGCAGAGAAAGGAGCCAGTCATTCAATCCGGAGCAAAGGTGGCTTAGAGGACAAGCCTTATAGCCATCAGAAGAACAGAGAAGAACAGAGCTCGTTGTAGAGGGCAGAGAAACAAAGGCCCAGTGGCCTATATGCAGACATAACACTCTTTACAAGCCTGAGAACAGAGCTTAGAAGATATTTCCGCACAAGGTCCATGTTGGTGAAGCGAGTGGGCTATAAGTCCCTTGTTTACAGATCATATATGGCCCATACATCTTCTTTTAGGCTTCCAAAGGAGGTACATTGAGCTGCCTTAGTTGACATCTAGTTGATCCATACATTGCTTAGATATTTGAACATCAAACATACCGAAGGAAGCGTTCAGAACTGCTGCTGCCAGCTTGATGTGGATCTGAAAGTGAATAAAGGTCTGATTTCAGTATGCTGGGCTGAATTTCTAAGTCTAAAATTTGAGTGTACTCAACAAGACAGCCTTCTTTTGGATCTGGTCAATGAAAAATTCCATCAATACTCTAAAGTAAGTCACTTCCCAAACGGCATGAATTCTGGAAATTTGTCCACCTGTTGTAAGCCATATCCTTTGCTGGAATATATCATTATTTTGCTGCATGTTGATTTAGGTACATAATGGGGATTTAACCCTTTACTGCTGCTGTCAAAATGCTGGGAGAAGAAGATTGGATTTGGCCTCAAAAGAATGTGAAAAATGTAACAACCTTGCTGTTAAGACAGACCTGAAAATAGTGCTTGACTGTTACAGGCCTCCACATCAAGCTATCGGTCTACAGTGCTTTTGGATCACACAATTCTGCTTTAGGCTTGTTACATTATCGATCATAACTGAATGATCTACAGCAGTAATTGTCTTCTCATTTACAGGATCTGGGCACATACATACTTTACCCAAGGGTAAATCTGGAGAGCAATTTCATAAGCAAAAGTCTGACAGAGTTAAGCATCATTCTGAGCAGTGATATCTCTTGGGAGCTACTTCTAAACCTGTTAGGAAAGAGACATATTCATCTCGGCAAGCAAGACATTTTGGATCAATCCTTTCCAGAATTCATAGAAACACACAGTTAACCACAGCGTGAACAACACTGGACCAAGTCATCAGCTAGAGCAGGGAATATATGACTCTCCTTGGCCTTGTTTATGATACTTAATTCTCCAAAGCTGGAATGTTTCTTCAATTAACCTTTTATATATTCATCCTCCTATGCTGTGTGCTTTGGACAGTGGATTGGTGGAGTTTTAGTGCCAGAATAATGGTAAGAAAAAATATGCCGGTCCATCTATTCCACTCACACGATGGATTATGTGCCATCCATCAACTCCGACACCATCTTTTTTATGTTTGTTCCAGGGATGAGGCTCTATGTCTCTCCATTTTGTGTGCATTCTTCAACAGATTAGAGCAAACTGCTGCCATACTGTGCCACCCAAACAAAGTCAGCAACCTCACTGTTATGATCATAAATGCTACAGTAAATCTCACATAGGATGCTACTAGCAATACTCGGAGAGCTCCACTTCTGATTCTATGGTCGTTGGCTGAGGTAATCAGCAGCTTCTTGAGATTTATGTTGCTGGGAAGACTGCTTCAGATTGCCATCTACAGTTCCACATATTACTTACAGCACATTTATATCATCCTTTTCAAACACAAACATGGATTGGTTATGTCCCAATTGAGATTGAATGCTGATTCTGTCCCAAAACGCAGCCATACAGAGTAGAAGGTGGATAGCACACTTAGTTCCATATGCTACACGCCTTTCCTATCTGATTTAGCAAAACACTTTTGCCATATCTCATCAACGTCTAGCTAGGTGAGGGCTGGACCAACATACAACCATGCACACAAGTGAATCATTTTCCACAAATGATGATCGAATATACACATATAAACATTGCAATGCTACAAATAACCAAATGCTCTAGAGCACTCTCAACCAAACCAAAAGATATCCATCAAATGACCAATAGGAGGCTGACAAGTATGCATCATGAGGAGTGCACCAATAAAAGGATCATAACAATCAATAACCTCCAAGGCAGCAGTGAGTCTCTTCCAACCAAAGTACCAAGGCAATCAAGTGAAAGTACTATCTCTAAAATCAAGCCCAGTAGTCCATGATGAAAAATTGAAGCAGCTCCTACTTAAATTCCATCCTTTGGAAGGCTAGAATCATCATGCCACCCTGCAAATCTCTGAATCATGTGATGAAAATTACATGTTCAGTCCTCATACAATATGAGGGATAACAGGTTCAAAGCTTTTCCTTTGGTGTCCACTGCATTCGTTGGTTCTTGCTTTTGGGTCATGTGGTGAATGCCTGTTTTAGGGTTTTTAATAAAACGATATCTTGTCAAAATTTTCCTTGAATTTATCCATGTAAACAGATTCAATATTCACCATGTGTGAGTTGGATTGCATCCATATTTGATGAAATCATGATATGCAATGAAAGGCATTAAAAAGTTGTTCCTATTTATCTTAATTGCTATTCTAACTTTTGTTTATACCAGCTATTAGTTCATGAATGAGAAATGAATTTTATGATAGGTGAACTTTTTGTTCATTTTTTTATAGTACTTGTGCAGATAATAGCCAACAAATTCAAGCGTTGCAAAACAGATTCTTTCAGCGGGTTTGTTTCTCTGTCATGTACCTCCCTGTGTTTTGCTATGTTATAGGTTTAATCTGATATTTTGTTTTGTATGGGCAAGTGCAACAGTCACTGAATTAAAATCTCTCTTCCTCTAGAATGTAATACATATACACACACTGGAGAAAATTCAAATAGAGATAAGAGCTTTTCAGTGAGAAGTAGGTTGTTCTCCTCAATTAAAGAATTTAGAAGTTCAAAAATGTGTATTTTTCTTCACTTTTGAGTTAGGAAGAAGGAAAGACGGAAATAAATTATATTAATGTCCATTAACGGCCAAAATAGGTTGATGGGACTAAAAGTACAACTAACAATAATAACAGTAAAAGGAGTGCCTGAAGCATCTCCCACCTACAAAACCACAAAATAAAGAGGTTTAGCAGACAAAGAAAATGTCCACCCTAAATTAATGGTAAACCCAATAGTATTACATGACAATAACTATAACTATACAATCCCCATGAGATTTGACAAAGTGAAATGAACTACTCCTGTAGAATAGAGAATTTTGAAAAGGAGCAGAAGAGATAGGGTGAAACCCCTAATCCTCCATCATCAGGAGAATGTGTAATGTTGCCAACCCCTATATAGTAAAAAATACTCAAATAGAGATAAGAGCTTTTCAGTGAGAAGTAGGTTGTTCTCCTCAATTAAAGAATTTAGAAGTTCAAAATGTGTATTTTTCTTCACTTTTGAGTTAGGAAGAAGGAAAGACGGAAATAAATTATATTAATGTCCATTAACGGCCAAAATAGGTTGATGGGACTAAAAGTACAACTAACAATAATAACAGTAAAAGGAGTGCCTGAAGCATCTCCCACCTACAAAACCACAAAATAAAGAGGTTTAGCAGACAAAGAAAATGTCCACCCTAAATTAATGGTAAACCCAATAGTATTACATGACAATAACTATAACTATACAATCCCCATGAGATTTGACAAAGTGAAATGAACTACTCCTGTAGAATAGAGAATTTTGAAAAGGAGCAGAAGAGATAGGGTGAAACCCCTAATCCTCCATCATCAGGAGAATGTGTAATGTTGCCAACCCCTATATAGTAAAAAATACCAAGTCTAGAATGTCATTTGGAGAGTGGCTTCAGTTGAGAGGAGTCAGCGGAGCTATCCTTATAGGTGTTAAAGTACCTTTGGGAAGAGGAGGAAGATCCCCCTATAATCCAAAGCCAAAGATATTCTAGAAGAACTAAAGAAGTTAGTTATAACTTATACGGTCTTGGTCACAAGCTATGGACTAGATGTGGGGAGGGGAAACTGTCATTGTTTATCAACCAATGAATTTAACAATGCTGGTAGGCCTAAGAATAGTTCAGCTACTGGGCCACTATATGATTGGTCTACCAATATCTGTGTCAATATCAATGGTAATTGCAGGGTACTTGATGCCCTCATTGTTGAAATGGGTTAGAAGAAAGATGTAATTGATCTGGTAGGTTTAGCAGAACTTCAGAGTGCTTGATGCCTAAAGTATCTTGATGTTTTGTAGAAGCTGGCAGGTATTCACATGACCCTAGGTGTTGGGTATGTGGGAATCATCATGGGAACCAAATTACACTCTTATTCGTGAAAACCCTTGGATTGGAGCTGGGGGCTTGGTGATGGGGTCTTGTGGGTTTGTGTAGGGCTTCACACCCACATAGAAAGCCTAATTTGATGTTGACTTCTTGAGGCTTCTATGATGACCCCTAAGACTTGTTTATAAAGGAGAGAGGTCATTGTGACATTTCATAATGATGGAGAGAGATTGGAAATTTCAGTCCAAGTGTGTTGACCTCAGTCCAGCCATGGAGGCAACTGTAAGGCCTTAGTGTTTATGTCTTTTTTTGTTTTGGGCAGGTACTGTGTAGAGGAGGGCTGTGGCTGGTGCTAGGAGGGCTGTTAATGGTCAAGTGAAGGCTCGGCCAGCCTAGGAGAGGCAGCCGTATATTAGAGGGACCTCGGCCTGCCTAAGTGCGCCTAGCCACAGACCCTAGGGTGACTTGGCCAAGCTTGATGAGGCTGTAAGTGGCTTGGCCTAGTGGGATAGGGCAGCCACAGGCCCTACGTATGCTGTTACAAGTTTCGGCCAGGTAAAGGAGGCTGGAAAAGGGTAGTAGAAGCAAAGTTAAGTGCTCGGCCTGCTGAGAGAAGACCGTAGCAGACTTGCTAGGCAGTGAGGAGGGCTGCGGAGGTGGATGACAAGTCTGCTGAGGCTGCTACAGGTGGACAGCAAGGCGCTGAGGGTGTTCTGGAGGATCAGAGGTCAACCACAAGTGTGTTGGGCAAGGAGAGGACAGCAGCAGTATTGAGGACAGTTCTGGGCTGAAAAGAGGCTGGTACAGCAAGTACGGAAGGGCTGTCACAGCCACAGTCTTGATGGCTGCGACAGCAGTGTTTGGAAAGCCCTGAAGAAGACTTTGGACAGCCCAAGAGGGCTGAGTTAGCTGAGTTTTTGGGACAACTTGGAGGGAAGATTGAGGGAAGACTCTAAGGGTTGTTCTGAAGGACTAGAACAGCAGATTGACAGCTGTAACAAGTGTGTTACAGCAGTCTCTTGAAGTGGTCTTGTGGACAGTTGTTGAGGACTGCCAAAACCAACTGAGTTGACCAAGTTTGGGCACAAAAACCAAGGAAGGTTTTTGTAGTGGTCTTGTAAGTCTTTTGGCATTTTTTGTAAAGGAATTGGGCCATTATCCCTGCACGGTTTTTCCAGGTTCTTGGTTTGAGAACAAGTTATTTTGGGCATTGAATTCTTGTGTATCTGTGTATGATTCAATTGCTGATCTATTTTCCATTGTGCTAAGTAGTCAGACATCTCAGTGTGTTTATGCTTTTGCGCTTCAAATAGTAAATTTGTGTATAACTGTCCAAGACATAGACTAGACCTGAGGTACGGTCATGCACATGTTATCAGATCTATGGTTCTAAGAAGGACAATTGGATCTGAGATATTTACAAAGGTGACAACTCTAAGAGGTAGTTGTAGCAGTGTTGAGGAGCTAGCTCGGGAGAGGGAGCTGTTGACCACCTCCAACACAAGTGGTCAACTCCATGTGCTATGAAGAGTTGCATCATTCGATGCAAATTTGTTGAAGACTTTAGTTGTGGCATGTTTCTGCCTCACACTTTTTTTGTGTAATTGGAATTTCCTGCACTTCACAAGGTTAATAATGTAATAGGTCCAAGATGAGTCATGTCTAGGTCGTCACATCTTTGGGATTGGTTCACTAGGAGAGTTCCTTTAACTGAGGGTTTTTTATCCTCAAATTATCAATTGGGCTTTTCTGCCCCTTATTGATTTCCTTTGGAGTTTTCCCCTCACACTTGCACAATTCCTCCAAAGTGGTGAACGACGCCTAGTGGGTTTATCTTTGGTAACCATTATAGGGAATCATTGTAATGACCATGCAAGACATCTAGAAAGTTTCTCATGAATTTCACGAGTCTAGTATAGTTTTTTAAATTAATTAATTTTTTACAATTTCCCTAAGTTTGGAGGTTTAATTATTTAATTAATTAATTATTTTGAGCAATAATTGTAAAAAACTAAGTCCTTGGACTTTGATAGGGTATTTGTGCTCAAAAAGAAATGGAATAGCACCTCCACATCCATGGACCAAGTTTCCAACTTAGTCTATCAACTTTTAGCCATGGGTTTGTCCACCCTAAGTGTCGACATAGCCTAAAACAACAATTTTAATTGCTAAAGTCCAAACATGGCAAAATTGTAAAATTGTAATAATGAGTTAGAAGAATGTAAAATGATGAAATAAGGTTAGAGAGAGACTCCCTTTAAGCATAAACTACTAACCCACCAATCCTTTGTTTTAACCCTCCTTTAAACACCCTCTACCCCCTCACCACCATCTCAAAGTTACTTCCCATGGGGATTGACGTTTTTCATTGGAGATTGGTCATTGTGACCCACGTGGGGCCCCCTCTCTTGTGCTTTCCTTTCCTTTAACCCCCATGTCTCACCCTAAGGTGATCCCACACCTTTTCCCTCATCCTAACACCTCCATCCTTTCCATCTCCCCCCAAGTGGTGCTCTCCAAGAGGAGTTATGCCCCTTCACTTAGAAACTTCTAGAAATAATTTCTTAAAAAAATTATTTAAATCCCTTCCACTTCCCTAGCACTAATCCCATAGCCTCTCACTCTGCTTTTGTGTGATCCCAATACTTCCCACACCATCTACACCCAAGATATACTTCTCAAACCCTAGATGGTGCACCCTAGCCTAGGGATTTCCTCTTTTACTTGGTGTTGGACACTTGGCATAGATCCAATAGGGGTGAGTTTGCCTCTCCAAGCATAAAAGGAACCCTCCCCACTTTCTTCTCACTCACTCATCTTGAGCCAAAGTTATGCTACTTCTGGATTTCTCTCTCTCTCTCTCTCTCTCTCTCTCTCCTCATCCATTTCTCTCTCTCTGCTCTCTCTAGGTTTTGGAGGATAGTTTTCTCCGGGTCCTTCTTCTTGGGAGGCACAAAGAGAAAAACTTTGGAGGATTATCGGAAGAGTTATGCACATGCTTCTTCTTGCCATACACATGAGGTAAACTTGTTTTAAGATTTTGTTTGGTGATTGCATCTTTGGATCCTAAGGTAAAATGTTATTTGGGTAGATCTAGTAATGCACATGCTTGTAGATCTATGTATTTTGATATGCTAGGATAGGATTGAAAATGTCATCTTATTAGTATATGCAACATATTGTCTATTGTATGCCATCATTGTTCAAGGTTTTTGAAGGTTTAGCTTCAAGAGTTTCATTGGGAACAACTCTTAAGCAAGAAGGATCCCTTGAGACACACTCAAACTCCATTCTTTTCTCACACTATTATTCTTCTTCTATATTGCTGCTCATTCCATCAATATTTCAGTTAGCATAGTTTAGTAAGATAGGTCATTTTAATCAAAATTTATAATTTTTTTTAAGAAAACTTCCTAAAAGGCAAAAGTTTTTCTTCATCATATTGGTTGTAAAGCGAGATTAGGATACCTTAATGGTTTTTGCAGGTTCAAATTTGGTTGAGAGGGGTTTTTGCTACCCAAAGGCATCCACAATACACTCAAAAGACCCCACAAAGGGATTTCTCATAGCTATTTCTCAACCCTCCTTCCAAATTTTAAGCATTTTAGGTCATTTCTTCTTTGAGCTTTGATTGTAGCTGCCTAGCCATGGAGGAGTGGTACGGCCTCCTCTCATGTTTGAGCCTTGGGGTAGTTAGGGTGTGTTGTCGCCCTAATGCACACTTCCAAACGTGATCTAAGTCCGGCTCACTTAAGCAGCTCCTGAGACATTTAAATGTCTAAGCCTCATTCACACTGTCACTTTGACAAGAACTTCTTCCGCCTAGGCTTACTCCCTAGGAAGCCAAGGGGTTGTCCTAAGTTACTAAGTTAATTTTAATTACAAGTTCTAGGAGTTAGTTTTGAATTGTTACAGGCTGCTGAGAAACTAGCCTATATGACAAGCAAAGAATGCAAGTGTAATCTACTTCTAAATGTTAAGCACTCTTCCCTAGGTCGTCCAATGACTAGTGCCTAAAGTTGGGCAAATAACAACTAGATGTAAGGGTGTTTCGTCACAAGATGTTTTACAATTGAATCATCAAATCAAACTACTGCCCAAACCCCACAATTAGAAATACTTACAAGGATTATACAAGTTACAACAATGAGATATACAAGAAATACAATATACACAATGTAGATACAAGATATACAAGAAAGAAAGATTTCACACCCTAGGGCTAAGCATGCCCCAAGTAGCACTTACTCTACTTGGACCTACTTCTTCATCGGCATCTAACCACTGCTAATCTCTAAGGATGAAAGAAGGTGATGCTTCCTCAAGTGGGATACTCAAACACTCTGCCTTATCCACACCACAACAATGATAATTGACTTACAAGATATTCAAGAAAGCATGAAACAATATATCATTATCACCATGAAAGATTAAACAGATAGTCGCAATATAAAAGATATAACAATGTAGATGATCACAATATGTAGCCTATCAATACATCTACTTCCCCAGATGTACGATGTGATCTATGCAACTAGTGTTCTTATTAAGAGTTTTAGTTCCCACCCTCTAACTATGTGTGCGTCTCAACATGGTTATTCTCAAAGAATCGCCTGCTCAAGATATCGGGCTTTTACCCCCACTTAGCTTCCAAGGTCACCTGGCCACTTCACCACAAATGAGGTAGTCAGAGGGAGGATCTCCTCAACGAAATCATGGGACGGTCCACCCACGCCCCCCAAAGACTCCTGGCCCTCACTCAGTTTCTTTTAGGTGGCAAAATGGGGCTGTTGAGGACTCCTAAAATGTTTCTAAGTTGTTAGGATCCGTGGGTGGATCTTTAGATTGGTTGGGTTCGCTTAGATGACTTTTAACCACTTTTATTTTGTCTTTTAGCTTAAGGACGTGAGAAAAAGTATTGAAATCCTAATTGTTTGAAATGCAAGTAAATTATACCACCGCAAGCATATAAAGATATAAACAATGTAACAATGAACTTAACCATCAAGTAGACATCATGTTGAGATATATCCATAAAATATGAAGCATGAAATGTTACTTGAAAGGAAGTGTAAGATAAACTTTAAGATGCTTTAGGTGTTTAAGCTTACATGAAACATATAAATGATATAGATTACTTGCACATGAAATTAAAAAGTGTGATAGTCTAAAGGATTGATGAAATCATATATGACATACTAAACCATCCACACATACACCATGAGCATTGAAAAATAATGAGTTCAATGTATCTATACTAACACCACATATGAATTGCTTTAAGATAAAGAGAGTTTTAAACCATTATCAAAGGTATGTGTTATAGGTTAGCAACTTATTTAAATGATTAAAACTTTTAAGAGCATAAGATGATTTAAACCATAGGTGTATGAAAATGTAAATTAAGATTTGTTAGGTTATGAGAAACTTAAATAGCAATTAGATTTTAGATCATTAGGTATGTATTTAAGCATTCAAAACATAATTAGTTTATCTATCATGCATCAAAATATCAACAAGATAGGGCACCAACAAATAGACTAACAATTAACTAACAATTGTGGCATGATAGGAAGATAGATATCTGAAACGAGATTGAGAATGGATCACAGGAATGCTAGGACACACAGGAGGTCTGATTTGATTAAAGAGAGAGGGGACTGTAATACTGCTAATGTACTTAGGCCGGGGCTGCAAGGCTCTCCAAGGTGAGGTCATGGGCTAAAACAAGGCAATCTGTGCAAGCCTTGACTCAAAGATGCTTAGTTTTAGATTATGAAATAGAAACCCTAAGCAAATCACAACTTATGCTAAGTATGCCCAAAAGTAAATGCTTGAAAGGATTAAACAACTTAGCAAAAGATTAGATTACCACATGCAAAAAAGTGAGCTAGATAACCTCAACAACTAAATCTAGATCATAATAGTAACAAGAAGCTATCTAACCCTAAGTATCAAGATACAGAAGAGCATATGATATCCAAGATGAAAATAGACTAGATTACAAAGGTAGATCTACCTAATATATTAGCAAAATGTTAGATCTATCTTAAACAAAGAATGAAAGAATGAAAGAATGAAAGAATAGCTAGATCTAGGTTATTCTACTTCTAGGGTTTAGAAATTACTTACAAACTCGTACATTTCAGATAGGATTAGGATAAAGGGAGAGATGTTACTTAAGCCCAAGAAAGGTGAGCCTAGAAGCCTCCTGGATGCTTTATACAGCAAATACTTCTAAGATATGACGTTGCCCTGTTATATCAACAAGCAAGACCTTGCTGATATATGCCGCAAAACACCTGTGGTGAAAGAAATTCTCTGTGGTAAATTTAGAAATTTTCCAGCCAACAAACATGATTTATAAAATATGATTTGACCTATCAAATAACAATGAGCTCAAAAACAAGTTGAAATGAATGAGCAAAGAATATGGCAAAGAGAAGAAGATTGGAGTTTTGTAGCTTCAAGGGATGGTTTCTCCACAAGCACAACCTAAGTGAAACCCTTTGATGATGAACTCCGAAAAGCTTAGTGGAAACAAAAGTATGGTATAGATAGTTATCCTTGATAAGCAATAAGAGGAGTCCAACTACAATCTTAAACTATATCAAAGAGGAACACAAACTAGCGAGGGATAACATTAAACTAGTTATCTTAGGCAACATAAGATGAACCCAAGATCTAAACCATAAGTCAATCTACACAAAACATTGGCTAATATCAATTCTCATATGATGGAGAGTGCAAAGGTCAAGAAATCTACACACCAATGATCCTCCAAAGCTTTTCCTTTATTGCCAAAATTGAAGATGTTGGAGTAGATCTTTCCTCCAAGAATCATCAAGAGCAATGAATGGATGGCAAGACGGCTAGAGCAAGAAGATGGAGCAATGAGAAATTCCAGCATAATAGAGCTAGCAAAAGAAGGCGTGAAGGAATGAGGCTAGGGGTTCCTTTATACCTCTAGAGGCAAAAGGAGGTGACTTGGATCAATGCTGGGTGTTGATTAGCTAGCTAGATGCACAAATCTCTAAGAGAGAGTGCCCTAGCTAGGTTTTGGTCTTTGGGATGAAGCAAAAACGAAAATGTGAGATGGAGGGCTAGGATAGGTTGACAAACTCACCCAATAGGGCGCACTAGCCAAGAGAAAAGGGCCCATTTGCTTAATTTAGCAAGTGGTTAAGGTTTTGGTGGGTTGGGACCACCCACCATGAAGAGGGGCCACCTCAAGTATGAGGGAGAAAAGGGCTGCCACAAAGGAGGAGCTTTGGCTTAGAGGAAAAAGGAGTGAGGGGACGCTTAGGGTGTGTAGGGCTGCAACCCACTCTCAAAAAAATGGAACGTGGGGTTTAGTTTAGGTGGGAGGAGGGTGTAACCACCAAGAGGGGCGCACTAAAGAAGGAGGACGTGAGGGTATAGGAGAGGAGAGTTAGTTAGGATGGGGGTTTAGTTAGGTAAGTAGTTAGGGTTTCTTGGTCTGTTGTTAGGAGGGCCACTACATGTGTGTGGTAGCCTTGTTTGGTGTTTCGAGGAATTATTTAGAGAATTATTAAGTGTGGGGCGAATTCTCTAGGGCAAGAGGAAAATGGTCAAAAAGTCAATTACTAAGTTAAATCTGCTTGTGCTATTGGGAAGGGGTTGGGTAGGTTAGGAGGGTTTCTTCTTGCCACTTTCCACCTTTTCATCCACTCATAAACTAAAAATTGTTGGTTTAAGTTTTGGTAGGATTTTTTTAATAAAATCACTTTAGCAATTAAAATTCTTGCTTTTTTGACTCTAACTGACTTTAAGTGGATTTTGACATAGCAAAAATAGTCATCGAAGCTGAAACTTGGCCAAGGAGAGTTATTCCATTCATTTTGAGCACAACACCTATCTTTCTCCCAAAGACTAAGTTTTTACAATGTTAATTAAATAATTAATTAATTAAATTTGAATAATTTTAATTAATTAAAACTAACTTAGACTCGACAGAATCCTCGCAAGACTCAAGACACCGCCTAGCATGGTCATTTACAAGCATCCTAAAAAGGTTACTTCCAATGAATGAGATGAGCGCCTTGCACCACTTTGGAGGTAAGTCTGGAGGGAAAAAACTCCCGAAATTAACCCGACTAGTTAGGCCACATTAACCCCCAGGAAAACCCCCGATGAAAGGAACTCGGGATGTCACCATCCAAGCGTAAATTCGGACCCAATCCATGATCCATGCCTACATTATTACATTATTAACCTCGCAGGGGTGCGGAGATCCCGCTATTAAAATTTAAGTGTCGGGTGTTTAAAACACCCAAGAGAACTCCCTGCCTTCACATAGATAATTCATTACAGTTGACTCTCCGTGGCTAAACGAAATGGTCAACAGGTGTACTTAGATCTTGTTTTTTCCCTCTTCCTTTTGCCTTTTGAGCTAGGGGACGCGAGGGTTTGTGAGACAAGTGGTATCTCCAAACCCAGGACGATTAGGGTTTCGCCTATTTCGTTTGTTGCCTCTCTTCCTTTGCTTGTTTCTTGCTTCTATCTCTTTCTTGTTTGTCTCTTTTTTCCTCAATAATTTCTAATTAAGCAAACTAAATTTATTTGCCTACTTATTTGGGAGAGGAATACCCCAAAAGGTTAGGTAGGGTTTTAATATGTGATTATGATCTAAATGCTTAATGTTATAATTGTTCTAGATCTAGATCTAATACACTTTACAATTCCCTAGCTTAGTTTTATTGGGCACTTTAAATCAACTTAACTAGATCTAATGCACGTTTAGCTTGTTCCAAGTCTTTATCTTCACTTTACATGCTTAGATCTAGAATTCACTGCTTGAATGCTTCAATAGCTAGATGGTATTCTTTTTTATTTGTATAGATCTCTTAATGCTATATTCCATGTGCTTGAAGTTACTTCATTTCTAAGTTGATAAGTAGGCAACACCTAAATCTTTTCTCTTTCACATTAAATGCTCTTGAATCTAATATAAATGTGATTGTCTTCTCTATTGGTTGGCAAGTTGTCTTGCCTTTGTTGTTTTCTTTTCACATCTAATTAGCATCTAAGGACTTGTCCTCACATAGCATATATGTGTTAATGCTCTTAATTTCATAACTTAATCAACACATCTTTAAGGCTGAAGTGAGTTTCGGCCAAGTCACTACATCACATTTTAAAAGTGTCATAAAAACTCTTAAAACACTTAAAACACCCTAAAAGTCTACCCATCCATATACAAATTTAATAGACTTTAGGGTACCTTAGACCACCATCTTCACCATATCTAAAACAAGACTTGAGGAATGCAACAGAGGGTGTAGGTAGGGGATTGTCTCACGGTGCACATGATGTGTCCTCTCCGAGAAGTACTCTCTTCTTAAGACTAACCTGAGAAAGCTAGGGTTAGCCTTCTTGCTATACTATCTTGAGCATCCAACAGCTATTCAAGTAATAGGAGGAGGAGGCTTCTGTGAAAGCTTAATAAAACTTAACAATCTTAAGAAAGCTTAACAAATCAACCTTGGGCTTAAGCCTTAATCTAATAAATACCTTGAGGGTTAAATAACTAAGAGTGAGTCATCTTCATAACACTTGTGCCTAAATCTTAAATCTTCTTGTTGATGTGGTAATATATGTTGATGACGATCTTGTAAATGTTATATGATGCTTGATCTCTTTATATCCTGCACAAAAAAAAAATAATAAAGTGGTTAGCCTCTGTTGTATTCCTAGCATTTCCTTGTAAATTAAAATCTTGTATCTATTCTTGGATTTAGTTATTCTTTTGTAAGTATTATTGTAATCTATTTGTAACGAAAAAACCCCTTAACTTAGTTGACCCAAAGCCCAATCTTGGGCAATTGGGGTCTGAAGTTGCCTTAGGAAAAGGTTTGGTTTTTACATGCTAACCCTTGATGCACCTTGCATTGTTGCCTTAGCATCCTAGGATTAGAATCCTCTATAAACCTTGTGTAAATAATTAAAATCAACTCATAGAACCTAACTCTAAAACTAATTTAGAAAACTAGGGACTACCCACCTTGGCTTCCCTAGGAGTGATCCTAGACATAAGAGGTTTCCAATAAAGTGATAACATGGATCAGGAACTCTAGGCATTGTGCCTCCAAGGACACACCTAAGTGAGCTTAGACTTATCTCACGCTTGCAAGTGTGTATAAGGATGGCAACAGAGCTAAAAGACTATTGTAGGTAGCAGCAGATTAGATGATCTTTGCTTTGAGACATGGAGCAAACCATACATACGAGGAGTTGTGGACTATTAAATCTCGATGGTGTGGCAAGATGGGAGTTTTGGTAGATTGGCAGAGAGCCCAGATCATTAATTAGTATGTTGTGTGGCAGGTTGCCAACCCTGTCGATGGACTTTAGGTGATTTGTCATAGTGAGTTATGGTTGGGAGCAACCGACCGCATGGCAATACGCATCGATATAGCTTCGCGGTGAACGCCAGCGTTGAGAGTCTCTCATCGCAAGCTGCAGGGTTGCACACTCTGACAGCTTGTCTTGCGCAACAATGCATGATGTATTTGACCCAGGAGGATGGGAACACTTTTAGAGTTGAGTTGCGGAGGTCTAGAGTGGATTAGACTAAGTGTCCATATGTAGCTTGGGACTGTTTCATAGAGAGGACATAGGTTCAATTGTAGCATGTGTGTAGACACAAAGAGTCTTGTGACTTGGATGTGGACTTGGGCAGAAGTTCATTGAATGATCATGACTTGGGTAAGCAAGAGGCTTGCCTTGGAGGATTGCATGGTTCTGATACAAAGGGGAGTTTTCACCAAAAAAATGACAGGGGCACATGATTTGTTTGAAAGCTTCACAAGTTGTCCGACCTGTTGACTCAGGTATGTACGAGAAGCTTGGTATGAGGACTAAGCATGTAGTATAGGGATCTGGAACAATGGTATTCCAGATGTAGTCAGTGGATGTGTTGTGAGTGGAAAATGTGCTATGGGTGCTAGGAGTGTGTTCTTAGACTCAAAGATTGAGGAGTAGGGCTATGCAATGTTGTTCTAGGATGGACTGCTATTATTGGATGCCTAGATGATCTAGCTCAGACACAACAGTGGTCCTGGAGTTAGAGAGGGAAATGTGTATAGGCAGAAGGGCTAGCCTATGCGAGCCATGACTAACAGTAGCATGTGACAATGGACATGGAGCAGGTAGTTTCAAAGGTTGAGTAGACTCAAAGGGAGTCAGGAGACTTAGAGGGAGTCAAGAGGCCCAGAGGGAGAGTCGGTCATTCAGTGGGAGCCAACCTTCAAGTCCAAATGGGTGAAAGGCATCTTCCAAGACTGTCAGGAGGGTGTCATGGGTTGAGATGGCCAGGCAGGATGCTCAGGAGCGGGAGGCTTCTAGGAGTAGGGTGTCTTCCAGGGAGGGATCATGCCAGACATCAGGACTTGCCTCAATGTCAGAGGGATCATCCAATTAGGCAGATTGGAGAGCAGTTGTGGTAGCAAATCTAGTGTGGGAGACAGAGCTACTCCCAGGATGGGATACAAAGCCACTTCCAAGTGATAGTGGAGTGTGCTGAGAATACCTTCCTCGCTAAGAGGGAGTGTTGATGCTTTGTAACTTTGGGCAGGTATTCTCACATGACCTTAGGTGTTGGGCATGTGGGAATCGTCATGGGCACCACATTTCGCTTTCGGTTCGCCGAAAACCCCTGTGTGTTTTGAGTTGGGGGCTTGGTGATGGGTTTTGTCGGTTTGTGTAGGGGATTCAGACCCACATAGAAAGTCTAATTTGATGTTGACTTGTGGAGGGGATTCTATGATGACCCTTAAGACTTGTATATAAAGGAGAGAGGTCATTGTGACATTTCATAATGATGGAGAGAGCTTGGAATTTTTCAGTCCAAGTGTGGTGACCTCAGTCCAGCCATGGAGGAGGTTGTAAGGTTTTAGTGTTTGTTGTCTCTTGTCTTGTTTTGGGCAGGTACAATGTAGAGGAGGGTTGTTACAAGTCAAGTGAAGGCTCAACCAACCTAGGAGAGGCAGCCACAGCGTAGAGGGAGCTCGACCTTCTTAAGTGAGCCTAGATGCAGACCCTAGGGTGACTTGGCTAGGCTTGAGGAATTTGCAAGTGGCTTGGCCTAATGGGATAAGGTAACCACAAGCCCTAGGTATGCTACTACAGGTTTTGACCAGGTAAAGGAGGATGGAAAAGGCTAGTAGCCGCAGAGTTAAGGGCTCGACCTGCTGAGAGAAGACTGTAGCAGATTTGCTGGGCAGTGAGGAGGGCTGTTGAGGTGGATGAAAAGTCTGTTGAGGCTGCTACAGGTGGACAAGAAGGTGTCGCGGGTTTTCTGGAGGATCAGAGGTCAACCACAGTTGTGTTGGGAAAAGAGAGGACAACAACAATATTGAGGGCAGTTCTGGGTTGAAAAGAGGTTGGTACAACAAGTACGGAAGAGCTATCACAGCCACAGTCTTGAGGGTTGTGACAACAGCCTTCGAACAACCTTGAAGTAGACTTTGGACAACCTAGGAGGGCTGAGTTAGTTGAGTTTTTGGGACAACTTGGAGGGTAGATTGAGGGAAAAATCTGAGGGTTGTTCTAAAGGACTAGAGCAACAGATTGAGAGTTGTAACAGGTGTGTTACAACAGTCCCTTGAAGTGGTCTTGTGGACAATTGTTGAGGACTGCCAAAATTAGTTGAGTTGACCAAGTTTGGGCATAGAAACCGAGGAAGGTTTATGTAGTGATCTTGTAAAATTTTGGCATTTTTGTGTAAAGGCATTGGGCTGCTGTCCCTGGTATGGGATCCCATTGGTTCTTAGTTTAAGAACAAGTGATTTTGGCCATTGAATTCTTGTGTACCTGTGTATGATTCAATTGTTGATCTATTTTCCGCTGTGCTAAGTAGTCAAGCATCTCAGTGTGTTTATGCTTATAGTTGAAATAGTAAAATTTGTGTATGACTGTCGAAGACATATACCATACCTGAGGTGCGGTTGAATTCTAACAAAGTACACCATATCTATGAGAAACATAGCCAAGTGCCTCTATTTGGAAGAATGGAAGAAGTGAAATGAAGTCCTATAAGAATCTTTGAAAATATAACAATAATGCTCACAAATCTCATGGTAAATTATGCACCTGAGAATGAAATTCTCCTCCTTCCACCTCCTGTAGAAAGCACAGGTTACAAATCTTATCATCCCATGTGATATGGTGTTTTTTTCCTACTTGTAGCTCATTCCTTGCTACCCTCTCAAGGGAAACTACTTCCAGACCACCCTCTCAGGGATGCATTGATGCTGCGTGGATGAGCTCTCCTACTCATATCTACCAATTGAGACTTGATCTTCAAGTTCTTCCAGCTCTACATCATCCATGAGTTCTTTCATATGACTCTACCATGGTATATCAACTCCTATGCTCTACATCTTAGATGATATGTGCTTGCGCAGATGGTACTCTATGCTTCCTCTTTTGAATTGATGTGCTATGATTTCATTTGTTGGTTTCTTATCTATAAGTGATGAGCTGGTTTCTAACCTTTTCATGAAAGTAATAAACATTGGTTATGTTATCCCCATTTTGTGGGATAACTAAGGACATCATGGCTCTCGACCCTCAAGTTGCAGATATGGAGTGCCGAGAGACTACATGACCAACAATATCCACTCACACAGATGGGGACCCTTCTCACCACCACAAAGGTCAAGATTTTTCAGATAGCATCCACCACACCAACTGGCTTCCGAAAGACATTGTGTCTTGCTCCATGAGGTACAAGTCAGGTATTATGGTGAGTGTCATTTCAATATTTGAGGCATTTTGAGTATATTGTATCTTAGACTGCTTTAGATTTCATGACATATACTTGGACATTATGCCTTTTTCCCTGTTTCACCTTGGTGGTTGACATTGTGCCCTAGTAAGTGGTCTTCCTTGGGAGTGGGTTTGCTACTAGGAACTCCCTTGAAGAACCATCGTACCATTCCCAACCATACTTACCATTTGCCATCACCTAAAACCCCCCATTTCCTTGTCTCTTGGGATTTTAGGGTGTATTGACCCAAGAAGGGGTTGTCCCTTATTCTATGGGAAGAAGGGGTTGGAGGTCTAGAGGGATTGTTGTTGGCTAAAAGAGATAAAAGCCTATATATAAACCTTCCAGATGCTTCACCTAGGGATCCCCCGAGAAAGCAATGAAACGCTTCTTTGTAAGGAAAGGGGCACCCACAAGAAATAAATGATAGAATGTTTAGGGGCTTAGTTGGAGGATAGGAGGTCTCATCATGAGCCGACCTATCATGATCATAGGTATTTGGCGGTATGACATTACCATCATCTGGCCACCAAGCCAGTGTAGTGGCTCTCAGTTGCACTACTGAGAGAAAGGGGGTCTCATCACGAGCCAACCTTCTCATTTCTGCAAGATATTTGTGAGTGACACTGTCATTATTTGGACACCACGCCAAGACAGTGGCCTTCAACTCGTTCCTTAAAACATGAAAGAAGCCACTGACACTGTCATTATCTGGACACCACTTTGGAGGAATTATTGCAAGTGTGAGGGAAAAACTCAAGGGAAATCAATAAGGCTGAAAAGCCCAATTGATAACTTGAGGATAAAAAACCCTCGGTGAAAGGAACTCTCCCAGTGAACCGATCCCAAGGTAACTGACCTAGACATGACTCATGCAGACCTATTACATTCTTGACCCACGTAGGGGTGCAGAAATTCCAGTGACAAAAAGAAGTGTTGGGGCCAAACATGCCCTGTAGAACCAAAATTCTTCAACAAATTTGCATCTGATGATGCATCTCTTCATGGCACATGGAGTTGACCACCTGTGTTGGAGAGGCGGTCAACACAACCAACTGCTAATACTACAACAATTAATTCTAATGTAACCATGAGTATGTTTATGAGGCCTTTGAATTTTGCAGCAATCCAAGGGGCTCCCCACGCGATTCCTGACAAAGCAGTTGAGAAGTTGCCTTGTTTTTCAGGAAATAATGTTGTTAGTGCCAACTCTCATGTTTTGAATTTTGACTTATGTGTATTCAAATATTGTCGGGGTCATGATGAAGAGGATGTACAGATGACACTATTTGTCTACTCTTTAGAAGGGGATGTTGCAAAATGGTTTTCAGAGCAAGATCCCAACAAGTTTAGCACCCTAGCCGAAATAATTAAAGTTTTTAAGGAAAGGTGGGGTGATCAAAAGGAAAACAGATTTTTACTAGCTTCCCTTAGCTCAAGTCAGAAAAAGGAAAACGAAACTATGGATGAATTTAACAAAAGATTTAATGACTTGGTGAAATGTCTCCCTACAAATATTAAGCCTTCAGATACTGCAATTTTGATTTATTATATGGAAGCTTTTGAGGGGGAAATGAGATATGCACTAAGGGATAAGGATCCTCAAACTCTTAAGGATGCACAAGTTATGGCTGTGAGGATTTATAAAAATATGTAGGATGCTAGGAAGTCTAACATTCCTGTTTTTTCTAGAGGGACTTCTTCTCAATCTTATGAGGAAAAGAAAAAGAAGTTTGAAAATCAAGGGTCTTCTAATGATGGCATTAAGGAACTTACTCAATTGAT
>SNQJ01S0141973.1:0-24752 GCA_010110895.2 Picea sitchensis
TTTGGGACAAATTCCTCTGCAATTTGAAGCGGGTAAGTTTGTAGGCATTCTTCGAACGATTGAAGTATATAAGATATCTGGGCATTGGCGTGAAAGATGCCCTCTCGACAACATAATTCTGTAATTTATGCTTTATTTGTGACTGAAATATATATTATTTGCAATTGATCTTGAGGTTTAAAAGTAGCCAAACTGCCTTGCAATAGTTTTGGAGGTTGGAAGCAGCCAAACTTATTATGAGTTGTCACAGACATGGTCAAGATGTTTTTTAAATGCGCTCTCAATAGAGAACATGATATTGCAAAATTTCTATGCAAACTATGATTCACAAGAGCCGAACAAATTGGATTTAGTGTGGTCTGTATAGAATCTCTTAGGTGGTTTTACTGTTTACAAGAGCGGATTAAAGTAGAACTTTTGTATTTCAGAAGTAAATGATCTCACTTTAACATTTCTTGAAGTGATAGTTGCATGGATGATTAATTTGATTAAATATGGTTTTGCATGAAAAATAAAAATGGAATCAAATTAAATATGGTTTTGCATGAAAAATAAAAATGGAAGCTGTTGCTGGTAATTATACTTTTGTGAATTTTCTAATAGATTATTTATGCTAGTCATTATTTGTAATTGACACGACTTGAATCAATCCTACTCTCATGATAGAGGTGAGAAAATACTCTGACCTTCAAATAATATTACACTGTTTAAGCTTTGCGAGGGAATGCACATGATCACAAGATTTAAAGCCCGGAGCCTTCTAACAATGGGCATTGTTGGCGAGTTTTTTTAAGTATGGGCGGCTTGTTTAATGAACTTTGAAGCATCTGTATCAAATTTAAAACTTTAATAACAATAAGCTTTTTATTTACAATATCCAAATTTGAAAGTACAAGAGCGGTCAGCTGAAACAACCCTTATCAATATCTACTAGTTCATGAATAAAATGCTAATAAGCTAGTCAAGAAAAATGTTAATATCTATGTTTTCACAGTTTTTTCTATCTAATTCAGCACTATTTTGTTTTCACAGTTTTTTCTATCTAATTCAGCACTATTTTCTATTATATGATTTTCAATTGTTTTTGATGATAAGAGTTTCAGTTATCTTTGATGATGAGTATAATATCCACTTGAAACGATGTACAAAACACTCTACACAATTCAAACTCCAAAATAATTATGAAACGATGTCCAAAACACTCTACACAATTCAAACTCCAAAATAATTATACAAATGCTAATTTATTTGGATTGATTCAATTAAAGATGGTATAGAGAGGAATTAATGTTAAATTAACATAAATGCAGAAATACAATACCTTCGAAAGAAATTCAGGGCAATCTATAGTCCCTTAGTAATTAAGATAGACAGATAAAAAAAATATATCAGACCTGGTCATGTAAATTCAGGGCAATCTATAGTCCCTCTGTTGAGCACTGCAATTAAGATAGGCAGATGAAAAAAATATATTTTTTAATGTATTGAGAGTCAAACCTGGTTATGTAAATGGTTGGTAATGGATTTTTTTATTGAGTATCATGCAGTAGTTGGTCAGCTTGTCTGACACGTTTTGGAGGTTTGTTAGATTATTTGGAGAGATTTTTTAATGGTAAATAATATGTACTTTGCAACGAAGCATTTAATGTTTTATATGCTGGGATATGTATGATAGCAAAGGATTTAATGCTTTATATGTTGGGATATATATAGTTTGATCTAAATGTATTATATATACAGTCTGATTGGACCTAATGGTTAGGAATATGTGTTTAGTCCTAAAAAATTACAAGAGGTAAAGTATGTATACCTCTGTAAACTTTACTAGTATCCTATCAACAAGGATTTTTTTGATCAAATCTTGATTTCAACAAGCCAATACAATTTGATCAAATCTACCCACTGTATGGTAAGTATCGTGTGTATGGATTATTTATAGATAAAGTATTGTATGTAGGATTAGAGACGGAAAACGTTTCACCAAACCTTTTCAATAACTAGCCATCTCCCCATGGTGATATTTTTACCTTCCAATGATTAGATATGATGCCATTCACACACAAATCTTCCAGTATTCGAGAGCACAGAGTGCACTATTGGCCCAGACATCACAAACAGAATAGCGTAACCCCGCTGTCCCTAACATATACAAAACAAGAGAAAAAAAATCCACATAGTCAGTCAGTGTAGAGAATTCATATTCGTTTCCAGGTTAATCGTGTGAAACTAACTCGCGTCCCTATGTTTTTGTCTCAGAAAATAGAGCAAACCTTGATTAGCATCCATCTCCGTATCTCTCTAATGGCTCAATAACCGATAAAGCTTTGTCTCTGGCTTGCTTAACCATGAAACAGATCCACTAATCTATCCATTTTCCTCATCTTGGCCAAACCCCTTCTCCATTGGCTGAGTCGCATGTTTAATATTTAAAGGACAATTGTGCAAAGAAACCATGAGAAAGCTCGAAGTATGGGATAACACGTTGAAAGACATTTAAAAGTTTATAAAGCTCATGGCTTGAAATTAATTATGTTAAGACTTTTTATACTTTTCCACTGTAATTCTCTCGAATGCATGATTATTGATAAGCTATCCACAAATGTGGATGTCCACTATGTCTTTGTATGGAGTAAAATCAGCATAAAACAAAAATAATTAGGGTAACCATCTAAAAATGAGTAGTGCATATCACTCCCAAATAGATGGTCAAGTTAAAGTGGTAAACAAGTTCCTAGAAACTTATTTTAGATGTGTTACCTTTGAGAAACCACATTAATGGGCACAATGACTTTCTTTTATAGAATGGTGGTACAATACCTCTTATCATGGAGCTACCCCAAAATCTTTGTCAATAAATTCATATAAGGCTTAGGTAGTGGATCACACACTCCACACTAGAGAAGTCATTCTCCACATACTAAAGGACAATTTGGTTATGGCTCAAAACAAAATGAACCAAAAAGTGGACCATAATGTTCTTTTGAAATAGGGAATCGGGTGTTTCTTTGAGTTCAAAGCTATAAAAAAAAATCACTTAAAGACAAAACACCTTAGAAACTAGCACCCAAGTTTTATGGACCCTATGAGATCATCCAGTGCATTGGAAAAGTGGCATACAAACTGGCTTTTCCATCCCACTTCAAGATTCATCCAGTATTTCATGTGTCTAGTCTTAAAAAGGTCATGGGATCAAAGTGCAAGGTGCAAACCAACCTACCAAAATTTGATGAAGAAGGCTCTATTTGGTTTTAACCAACAACAATATTGGATACGAAAGATAATCAATTGCACCAATGCACAGTCGGTGAAGTATTGATCTAGTGGAAAGACATGCCACTTGGAGATTCCACGTGGGAACCAACCACAATTCTACAACAATTTCCTCATCTTCATCCTTGATGAAAATGTTATTTTTGAAGGGGGAGGGCATGTTAGGGTCCTACCCTAACGTCCATATTTTGGCTACATAGGAGTTATTTATTGTTGTATACAACCATCCTCTTTAAATAATGCCTATTGGATAATAGTGGATAGTTATTCAAAGTAAAAGGATCCATAGGCCCACTAGGTAGTTGGTTCCCATTAGTGATGGTGCCATGAATAGTTAAGTTTTTTTCCATGGAAAATATATTTAAAGAGATAGGAGACTATGTAATGTTTGTCTTGTGTTGTGTATTTTGAGCTCTACTTAGTAGAACGTGATCCCACCTTAAGAGGCAAATGAGAAATATATTCTTCTTCACATGATCAATATACAAGGGTATATTTACATCATTTATCTTATTGTCTATTTTTTTTGTTAATATGTAATTATATTCTCTATATAACTGGTTGTGTTTCAATTTTCAAGGATTAAGGAACACTACAATGAGTCTATCAAGAAGTGAAAAGTTAATAAGTGTCACAAATGGTCTAGATATGCCCCACTAAAATATATCAAGGATAATATATCTTTGTATGGGAAGTCCTAATCGAGGATTGGTGAAATGAAAAGCTTTGTGAATGGCTAAAATTCAATATACCAAAACAAATTAAGGGTTCACATTGTATCACAAGGAAAATCTTAGTCGAGAATCAATAGATTATGAAGTGACATGAATGACCAACATTTGACCTATTCTTTTAGATCTATGCTAACAATTCATGTTGGGGTGGTAGGTCTATCGAGGTTGGAAAATTTTTCATCTACTGTGAATGGTGGATCTCATCTCTACTAGATAAGATATATGATCTATATTGCTTCATGGGGAGTGTCTCAATCAAGGGTCAACAAAAAAAAAGTTCCATGAATTACTAATCACATATAGATTGTATTTTATTACGGGCATGGACCTAATCGAAGTTGGAGGATTATTAAAAAACCATGAATGGATCGCATTTGTCTCATAAAGTAAAATCAAAGGTCCAAGATCCATCATGGGGTGGTAGGCCCGTCAATAAATAACAAAGTACATGCATTGTGAATAGTCCATATTATAGTAGGATCTTAAATCAATGACCCATAGGCCTTTGCAAGGGAACCTCTCCTCAATGATAAATTGGCAACAATGAAAAGAAAATAGTATACACCCATAGAGAATCTAGGATCTTGACCTAAGACAATATTCCATTGGGCCCAATGATTAGATCTCACTCACCAATTTTAGTCTACTATGTTCCAAACCATGAAAAACGAAAAACAACAATGCTAGCACAATCTTACCAATTATGGAACATTATTCCCAAATTAGGGCTCACGCATAGTTGTGTTTGATCAATTGAAAACCAAAGGAGATCCCCTCCTTCCTCCATTGTGTGTGCATTTTCATGCAAAGATTGAAAAGAGGATCCCTAGGGAAATCAACAATCCTAAAACAATTCATTTCCACTATCCAACTCATCTACAAGTTGCCACATTCAATCCCACCACCTTATGAGCAAGACAAAGTAACTGGTGTGTATCAGGTAAGTTTATTTCACTACCATACCTCTCTTTTGTTCAAATTCCACTATAAGCTTCTATAATTCACCATGCCTAGAGATTCCAAAACCATCTCTAGAGAGTCCCCTTCCTATTCCATAGGTTTTTTCTCATAATAATAATAATAATAATAATATAATTTTAAGGTCATGGCCAAGACATAAACCAAATTGGTGTATGAGACCCCCTTGTTTGTGGGACAAGGGACCCTCTTCACATAATGATTTCACTGCTAAAGTCTACGGAGGTGTACATACCCTACCCCCCTCTTCCTTTGAATCTGTGACCTCTTAAGAGGAAACACATGTTCTTAACCATTAAGCCCACTCAAGTTGTATTCCCTAAAGTCACCTCGATTCATAGATGAATTCACCAAAGTAGATACCCCAAAACTTAGTTCCTCCACACCTTGCCAATTGATTGGGGTTGCCTATAGTTGCTTTCTGCAAGGAGTAAAGGGTACCCCCTACTAGTCATCTAATATAGTGCATCGTGTATTCCTAGACATCTACCCATTCCCTAAGTTTTTTTACCATTGTGCCAAGTACTAAAACCCTTCCACCTCATCCCCCATGTCTACAAATGGCCAAACAAAACCGTTTTGAATTGTATCTTAAACTATCTCCACCATGTTGGGAACCTTTGCAGAAATCACCATATTATTCCCAAAGGTAAAAAGGAATATACAAATGGGTATTTCCCAATGAGTAGAAGGTAGACATATTTTAAAACTCAAATCCTACATTCCCCCTTCGAAACCAAGAAATTCCCTAAATGGTCCCACAAATCCATCTCTCTTTTTACCTTGATCCTCAGAAGGGATGATGACTTTGTGGTATATGAAAGCATGGTGGCCATACTTGACATATTCCATGGCCACCAAACACCCTCATTCAAATATATATAGACCATATCCATTAACATTGGGTATTAATTAGTTATCTTCAAGACTGATAGATTGTTTCATTACCCCTCCTATTTAGTATACATATTCATTTTCTACCAGAGACACACTTTATCTCACCTAGGACTGTAGTATTTCAAGGATGGAAAGTCCACTAGGTGTTTTGATCGGCTTCCATGGGTCGAGACACTACTAGATTTGGGTACAAATTTTGTTGGTGTATCAACATTTATGTTTTCACAAAAGAATTATATTCATTTTTTTCCCATAACCATGGATCGTCTTACCTTGGTCCAGATCTAATAAAAGTGTACGTGTAATAATAACACTTACCTTGGTGATCAAGTTGGATTTTATGCCTAGGACAACTTGCATTTTGTTGAGGAATGTAAAATATTTATGGGGATGTCTAGGAATAACTATCAATGATTACATTCCATGGATTTTCACATGTAGGAATAACACTAACTACAATGATTGAGTTGGGTTTTATGCCCATGAATTGCATTTTGTTAAAACATTAAAATCTTTTTGGGACCTAATGATTGCATTCGAATTGAAAATTGTCAAAGCTTCATGGTGATGTAGAATCTAGGAATAACTAGAAACAATTGGATTTGATGACCCAACATCTCATTTAAGATTTTTTTAAAACAATTAGTGGCTCATGCTAAAACATTCATATGTGCTTCTTACCCTATTCCAAAGCCAAATTCCATAACCAAATGCACTACTTATTTCATAACAATGTATGCAATATTCCATGAGTATTAATTTAGATTGGATGTAGTGTAAATAGTTTTTATTATGGTGTTGGATTCTTGTATGTGGTTCCTAGCAAAGTTTGTGTCATTAGAAAATTGAGGAACCTCAACAAGTCACCATTGACTAAGTGGTTACTACATTTCATTCCCAACAAGGGTTACTAATTATATCCCAACTAGTAATGATTCTATTTTATTCTACAATATCACTACCCATAACAACATTGCATTCAAGTCCAATTTTTTTCATAACCATGGATTTTCTTACCTTGCTCATGAGGTAATAAATCTTCTTGCAAAAATAACATTAACCACTCTAATTCAATTGGGTTTTATGCCTAGGATAAACTATATTTCATTGAATAATGTCAAGGATTCATGGGGTTGATGAATCTCGAAATAACCAAAAATTATTGCAATCCATGGATCTACTTAGCTTGTTCTAGAACCAATAAATATACACATCTAGGATGAACACTAACCACAGTGATTGATTTGGTTTTTATGCCCATTATTTTCATTTCATTGAATAATTTCAAGGCTTCATGGGGGCCCAATGATTGGATTAGCATTGAATAATTCAAGACTTCATGGGGATGGAGAATTCAGGAATAACTAGTAATGATTGCATTCCATGATGCAACATCTCATTTAAGCATTCTTATGAATAATTAGTGGGGCACACTAAAATGACCAACATGTGGTTCTTACCTTGTTTTAGAGCCAATTCCCATAACCAAATGCACTACTTATTTTATAATGATGGATACAAGATCCCATCACTATTAACTTAGATCAAATATAGTGTATAGAGTTTGGATAATAAATTTGGAATCTTGAATTAGGTTCCTAGAAATGTTCATGTGATTGCCAAGTTGAGGAACCTCACTAAGTCACCATTCACTGAGTACTTGCTATATTTGATTCCCAATCAAGATTTTACTTCTATACCAACCAATAATCATTACATTCCAATTCTACAAGACCACTTCCCACAATAACATTACATTCAAATCCATATTTTTATTTCATAACCATGGATCTACTCACCTTGTTCTAGATCCAATAAATCTACACATGCAGGAAAAACACCAACCATGGTCATTGAGTTGGGTTGTATGCCCAAGACCACCTTCATTTCATTGAATAACGTCAAGGNCCATATTTTTATTTCATAACCATGGATCTACTCACCTTGTTCTAGATCCAATAAATCTACACATGCAGGAAAAACACCAACCATGGTCATTGAGTTGGGTTGTATGCCCAAGACCACCTTCATTTCATTGAATAACGTCAAGGTTTCATGGGGATTGTGAATATAGGAATAATTAATAATGATTGCATTACATGTATTTTCTTAGCTTGTTGTAGAGCCAATAAATATGCACATTCAATAAGAACACTAACCACAATGATTGAGTTGGATATTATGCCCATGACTTGCATTTCATTAAATAATGTCAAGGATCATGGGGATTTAATGAATAATATCAAGGCTTCACGAGGATGGTAAATCTAGGAATAACTAATAATGATTGCATTCCATGATCAACCGACATCTTGTTTAGGAATTCGATTGAACAATTAGTGGGCACTGCTAAAATTTCCACATGCACTTCTTACTTTGTTCTGTAGCCAAATTCCATAATTAATTGCACTTTTTATTACATAACCATGGATGAAATATTCCATGACTATTGGTATAGATCGAATATGTGTAATGAGTTTATATTTTGGTATTGAATCTTGCATTTGGTTCCTAGAAAGGATCATATCATTGGAAAGTTAAGGAACATCACCAAGTAATCRTCAACTGAGTGCTTGTTGCATTTCATTCTAAAAAAGGCTTACTCCTATCCCAACCAATCAATAATTACATTCCATTTCTACAATCCCGCTAGCCACAACAATATTACATTCAATTCCAATATTTATAGTAGATCCATGGATCTTCTTAGTTTGTTTTAGAGCCAATAAATCCTCACATTAACTATTACAAAAACAAGCTAGATCACTAAAGGATGAAAGTGTAAAATGGCCATCAAGAGTTTACTTCTATCCCAACCAATAATCATTACATTCCAATTCTACAAGACCACTTCCCACAACAACATTACATTCAAATCCATATTCTTATGACATAACCATGGATCTACTCACCTTGTTCTAGATCCAATAAATCTACACATGCAKGAAAAACACCAACCATGGTCATTGAGTTGGGYTGTATGSCCAAGACCACCTTCATTTCATTGAATAAYGTCAAGGCTTCATGGGGATTGCGARTATAGGAATAATTAATAATGATTGCATTCCATGTATTTTCTTAGCTTGTTGTAGAGCCAATAAATATGCACATTCAAGAAGAACACTAACCACAGTGATTGAGTTGGATATTATGCCCAGGACTTGCATTTCATTGAATAATGTCAAGGATCAAGGGGATTTAATGAATAATATCAAGGCTTCATGAGTATGGTGAATCTAGGAATAACTAATAATGATTGCATTCCATGATCAACCAACATCTTGTTTAGGAATTCGATTGAACAATTAGTGGGCACTGCTAAAATTTCCACATGCACTTATTACTTTGTTCCGTAGCCAAATTCCATAAGTAATTGGACTTCTTATTACATAACCATGGATGAAATATTCAATGACTATTAGTATAGATTGAATATGTGTAATGAGTTTATATTTTGGTATTGAATCTTGCATTTGGTTCCTAGAAAGGATCATATCATTGGAAATTTAAGGAACATCACCAAGTAATCATCAACTAAGTGCTTGATGCATTTGATTCTCAACAAGGCTTACTCCTATCCTAACCAATCAATAATTACATTCCATTTCTTCAATCCTGCTAGCCACAACAACATGACATTCAAATCCAATATTTATTGTAGATCCATGGATCTTCTTAGTTTGTTTCAGAGCCAATAAATCCTCAAATTAACTATTACAAAAATGAGCTAGATCACTAAAGGATGAAAGCGTAAAATGGTTGAGTCACATAATTGAGCTCAAATAAATATACTCACAATACCACCATATCATATTATCAATGAATAATTAGTGCATTTATTACGATGAAGTTTACCTCCTTATATATCATTGATCATTGAGCAAGTCATTTCCACTTATGAATATAGGATATAGCACTTTACACAAAAAGTAAATATTAACAAATCATAAAGTCATAAAGTTAATTTATTACATAGTAATTCTTATACTCTAACACCCCCTCTTAAGTCTTACAGAATGAAAAGAAAAACATATTGACTAAAGGAAAACACACACTGAATGAACACAAAAACAAAAAATGTGATAAGAACCAAACATTATTTAGAATCTTCTTATTTGGAAAGTAGTTCCTAGACTAGGCAGATCTCCATCAAGATGCCTTGTAACATTTGTAAATGTGAAACTCCCAAGTTTTCAGATTTCACCTTCCTAAACTCCTAAATTATGAATCTCTCGAATTAAATCATTTGACTGCAATCCACATGCATGTCTCATAACCTCATTGTTGAACAAAAATCCACATGCATGTCTCAAAACCCTAATGAGAGATAATTACTTAGATCCAAAAACTCATGAACTATTTAGGAAACCATCCATGCCGAGTTGTATCTACACTAGATCACTTTCCACCATCAAAGTGTGGGCTTCTCAAAATTCATAGAATGCCCTTTCTTTAGTAAGTTCATCACCATTGTCATCATGTGGTGCATATTCAATAATGGATACATTCACTACTTGTGGTTTTTCTTTGATATTTCCCTTGAGAATATCATTATCTCAAAATCTATAGTTTTGGGATATGTGAGTCATTTTCTTTCAATAATGAAAAATTCCATATCCCATTTCTCTTTAGTTGATATGCTACAATTGTATCTTGAGTATAATGTAGTGTCAAGTTGAGTACCAACTTCTATATCACCTATAATGGTTCTCGATTCTTCAACTAAGGGAGATAAAATCACATCTCTTGTAGTTTGAGAAGACATGTTGGTGAACCCTTGATCCATGTCTGTTAGCAACAATCCCTAGGTATTCACACTTGTACAAAGTTCATGGCTCTTATACTATTGAAGTTACAAGAGTGGAAACCTTTTCTTTCAAAGGTCTAGGACTCTTGGGAATAACCAAAAACAATTTCATTCAATGGATTTGTTTACCTTCTTCCAGAGGCAATAAATCTACACATGTAGGTAGAACACTAACCAGGATGATTGAGTTCAATTTTATTCCTAGGACTTAAATTTCCTTGAATAATTTCAAGGCTTCATGGGGACCCAATGTTGCATTCCAATTGAATAATGTCAAGTCTTCATGGACATGGTGAATCTAGAAATAAATAGTAATGGTTTCATTCCATGACTATCCAACATCTAATTTAGGCATTATTTTGAACAATGCTAAAATCCACACATGCACTTATTAACTTGTTTGAGATAAAAANAATGTCAAGTCTTCATGGACATGGTGAATCTAGAAATAAATAGTAATGGTTTCATTCCATGACTATCCAACATCTAATTTAGGCATTATTTTGAACAATGCTAAAATCCACACATGCACTTATTAACTTGTTTGAGATAAAAATTCCATAACCAATTGAACTTCTTATTTCATAACCATGGGTGAATAACTCCATGCATGACTATTAATTTATATTGGATAAATTGTAAGAAATTTTGTTATGGTGTTGGAATATTGCATTTGGTTCCTAGCAAATTTCATGTCACCAAGTCACCATGGAATAAGTGCTTAGAACAATTAATTCCCAATTACAAGGGTTAACCTCTATCCCAACCACCAATGACTTCATTTCATTTCTACAATTCCACTACCCATAAAAGACTGAACCCTTAATCCATTTTTTATTGCATAACTCCATATGTACTTACCTTGTTCCATAGAAAATAAATCTACACATATATGCATAACACTAGCCATGGTGATTGAGTTGGGTTTTTATGACCATGACTTGCATTTCAGATAATTTTGTCAAGGCTTCATGTGGGAGGATAAAATATAAATAACCAACAATGGTTTCATTTCGTGAAAGTTAATTTTTTATTAGATATAGTGTAAATAATTTTGATCATGGTGTTAGAACCTTGCATGTGGTTCCTAGAAAGGCTCATGTCAATGCCAAGTTGAGGAACCTCACCAAGTCACCATGGACTAATAGTGATTTCTACATTTCATTCCCAACAAGAGTTTTATCACATACTTATATGATTTCATGGTAAGGTTATCATTTCAATGATTTCAATGATTAATGGTTACAATAATCATAAGACTTCTCTATGTTGTATTGTTATTGGTCTTAATCCATGTGGTGGATTCAACTGACCACATGATGTATTTAGTTTACTTGTTTAGGGCTAATTCTATATGGTTTCATATGAGTACATTTTTAGCCATGAAGGCCAAAATAATGCACCTATAAATATAGTTTCATGTCATAAGGGATTCATTTGGTGTTGTACACATCAATGATTAAATGAGTAGTGGGTTTTACCCTTATGCACTTTAGGGTTTAATTCTTTTTTATTCCTTTATTTTGTTCAAAGTACTTCAAGAAACATGGCCTAAGTGGTGGATTAAGTGATAAGTTTGAGCGGTAACTATTCTTCTAGAGTTTACTAAACACATACTTGATCTTATCCCTTTGAAAATTATACAATTAAGGTGGATAACCATATGATAATAGATGAATGGAACCAACAAAATGAAAAATATTGATTCTTTAAACTACTTCATTGAAAAATGTCAATTCTTCATGGTGTTAAGAAATAGACTTCCACACCAAACCTAATAGGGAAACATAAGACATATTTAAACAAGAAAGATAAATGACAAATCAATCACATAGTACACAAATATTTTACCATGGAAACCAAAACAAGAAAACTAGCATTCCTTGAGCATATTAATCTCTTATTGTCTTATTTATTCATAATAAAGAGTTACATGACTAACCTTGGTCTACACCTAAGATATAATCACCATCATAATCTCTTGCATTACACAATAACGACCATGTATCCAATTCGAATTACATCTACATGACCAAAAACCTCTTAAAGATTGATCTAACGATTAATGATTATATTTTATAGTATTACAACATGCCATATTTATAGGCTTTACAGTAGAAAAACCCATAAAGAATGACGCCCAAAAATGGTTACATATCCATGCATATAATTGGATTTAAATCCCCTGAATCTCAGGATTCTGCTACACTCAACTCCTAGTCAGATTACCAGTCGACCTCCAATCACTCTTTAGTCGGTTGCCACTCGACCTCCCGAGGACCTCATGTCAGCTGACCTTTCAACTTCCTCGATCGATCACTTCGAATTCCAACTTCCCCGATCGATCACTTCGAATTCCAACTTCCCCGATCGATCACTTCAACCTTCGACTCAAATTTCACTGCAAATAATATAACAACCCAACATTCTACCACTTGTTTTCTTCTTTGTTGAAACAAGAGAGCTTGAAATTTTGTTCACAAACTTAGGGAAACAATTCCCATTTCCTCCCCACAACAAGAGAAATTCACAACACTCACAGACTTGGTCAAAGAGTCTATTATGTTTTTCCAATGTGTCTACTTTCAACAACAACACCTTGTTGCATTCCACCATGTCTCTCATGAAATGGTATTGTACATCAATATGCTTCATCCTGAAATGACACAATGGGTTCTTTGCCAGAAATATTGCACTTTAACTATCACAATGTATCTTCATATCTCTCTTCTCAAACTTGATCCATGAACACATTCGTTGCAACCATACTGCTTCTTTGCTTCCATGAGTGACATCCATGTTTTCATCTTCTATTTTCAACAAGGCTACGACTTCATGTCTCTTACTCATCCAACTGATTGCTCCAATGACATCTTGAACACATATCCATTAGTCAACCTTTGTCAATACAGATCTCTATCCTAGTTGGCGTTGATAAAGCCATGTACATTTACTTCACTTTCAACCTCATGTTTCCCTTGGTAGCATATAGCATAATCGTTTGTGCCACACAAATACCTAAACACTCTCTTGATAGTTGTCCAATGCCCTTTCCCAGGTGTCGACATGTATCTTCTCAACACTTCGAATTCACATGAAATGTCTGGTCGAGTGCATACCATCACATACATCAGACTACCAAAAACACTTGCATAGGGAACATGTGCCATGCCCTTTATTTATTCTTGTGTCTTTGGATATTGGTCAACAATTAGCCTTGTTCCCACAAAAATTGACACCTTAGTAGGTTTGAAATCCTGCATGTTGAAACACTTCCATATTGTTTCAATATACTTTCGCTAGTTCAACCAAAGATTTTTATCTCCCTGATCTCTCTTGATCTCCATCACTGTAATGAATTTTGTTGCACCGATATCCTTCATGTCAAACTTTGAGGATAGTTTCTTCTTCACATCCTTTATTTTGTCCATGTTGTTTCCAACCAACAACATATCATCAACATACAATGCTACAACTACAAAATTCCCACCTTCTTCCTTGGAATATACACAGTGATCAACCTTGCTTCTCACAAATCCAAAATTAAGGATATAAGTGTCAAATTTTTTATACCACATGGTGATTTCTTTAAACCATAAAGGGATATTTTCAACTTGCACACTAGCTATTTCTTGCCTTTACTATAAATCCTTCATCCTGTTTCATGTAGATTTATTTTTCTAGGTCCCCATGTAGGAACATTGTCTTCACATCCATTTTATCTATATCGAGATCAAATGCTATAACTAGAGACATTAGTACTCTAATGGAAGTTAATTTTGCAATGAGGGAAAAAATGTCACCAATGCCAACACCTTCAACTTGGGAATATCCTTTTTCTACTAGTTGAGCTTTGAATTTCTTGACTTGACCTACTTCGTTTATTGTTTTCTTGAACACCCACTTGCTAGCGATTGGTTTTCTTCCATTTGGTAATTCTACCAAATCCCACGTCTCATTTTCGTGCAAGGATTCCATCTCTTTGAACATGGTGTCCTTCCTGATTTTACCCTCTGTCGAGTCGACTGCCTCACTAACCGACTTGGGCTCCTCATCCTCTAGTGCAATAACATGGTCAGGTTGAATTGACGAAGAACTATAAATTTGGTTTGAATTGAATCGACCTGAGATGATTCGAGTCGATTCTACTTCAGGAAAAAATGCTTTTGCATCCAGTCGAGTCGACATTCACTAACAACTTGTATAGAGTTCCAATCTGAAATCCTTTCATTAAGACCATAGCACCCCTAACCATTTTTCATGTGTCCTTATGAAATAGATTGTGCACACCTGCATCACTCATCTTGTTGACATATATCACGTTTCTTTCCAAATCCATAATATGTAGCACACATGGAAGGGTTGTACTCCTTCCATCCTGCAATATCAGTTGAACTCTTCCCCATTCAACAATTTTGGTTTTCAATTCGTCCCCCAAGAAAATATACCCCCCTTCACATCTCTTGTATTTGTAGAACCAATCTCTATGAGGTGCCATATGAAAGGAGGCTCCTCAGTCAATCAACCAAACATCCTAATCTGAATGTGTATTGGTCGAGGCCAAATACACATCACCTCCTTTATCCGAAGTAGTATTTATATCAGTCGACTACTTCTCATCGGATCCTATGCTGACTTCTATCACTTTCAACTTGTATTCCCTTTTGTAATGCCCTACTTTATCTCATTTCCAACATCTTATTGTCGACTGAATCGGAGATTTAGATCTACCCTTTGACTTAGAATTTCTACCGGAGAATTTTCCTATCTTGTCGACCTCTCACCATAAGGTATCTTTGGTCGATCCTTCCATGTTCTTCCATCACATTTATTTTGATAATAGAGATGAAAACACATCTTCTAGAACTAATGTGGTTGGATTATGCCCTATATCCATGACTAAGATATTCCATGAGTATGGAAAAGAACATAATAGGCCAATACATTTCTCCTCTTCAATGATTTTAATATCCACAAATGGTAACTAGCTTATTACAATATTGAATCCATTCAAATGATCAGTTACTGACCTCCCATCACTCATCCTTATAAGATATAGTTTCTTTCTAAGGAACTACTTGTTTACTAGAAATTTCGACTCGTACAAGCTTCCCAACTTGTCCCATATTTTCTTGGTCGAGTCTTCACCTAAGACATTCAACAACACTGAATATGCAAAAAAACGTTTAACCATAAGCCTTTCCCTTCTCTTTATTTTCTCCCATTCTTCCCTCGACATACCTATCGGAATGGTACCTGGGCATATCACTACCCATAGTTCTCTATCTACAAGGAGATATTCAATTTTAAGCTTCCAAAGCTCAAAATTCTATCCATTGAATTTTTTGATATCTATCCTAGAATTACTTGCCATTATTTCAAGCACAAATTATTGACTTCCAGTCTAAACCTAATAGGAAAGAATAAGACATATTTAAACTAGAAAGATAAATGACAAAGCAATCACACAGTACACAAATATTTTACCCTGGAAACCCAAATGGGAAAACCATCATTCCTTGAGTGTCTTGCTTTCTTGTTGTCTTATTCATTCAAAATAAAGAATTATATGACTAACCTTTGTATACTCCTAATATATGATCACCATCATACTCTCTTTAATTACACAAGAACAACCTTGCAACCAATTCAACTTACATCTACATGACCAACAACCTCTTAAATATTTGTCTAATGATTTACGATTAACTTTTATTGTATTGCAACACACCATATTTATAGGCTTTACAATAGGAACAAACATAAAGAATGGCACCCAAAAAAGGTTACATATCCATGCAGGTCATTGACTGCAAATCTTGTGAATCTCGGGATTCTGTTATAGTCGACTCCTAGTTGGATTACTAGTCGAATACCAATCAACATATAGTCGGTCTGAAGTCAACTTCCACTCGACCTCTCGAGGACCTCTTGTTGGTTGACCTTTCAAATTGCTCGTTGATCAATTCGAATTTCGACTTCCTCGATTGATCACTTCGACCTTCGAATCGAATTTCACTGCAAAGAATATAAAAACCCAACACATGGAGGCATCCTTTTTGGGACTAACCAACAATGATTACATTCCATGAAATAACATGTCATTTAGGAATTATTTTAAACAATTTGTGGGTAGAATATTCTCCACTAATTCATTATATAAGGAGGTATCTTACATAATGTAATTGGAATACATGCAGTGTATGAATGCATTTCCCACAAATGTATACATGTAATGTAAACCATGGTGAGTGTTCTCTTGAATTCTATATTTGTTATAAGTAATGATTAAGGACTAGTGTTTCTTTGAATTTTTAAAAAAGGAGAAAGCGCTAACTACTATAGACCTGCATAAGTGTACCACTACCTTAGATGAGACAACACCATGCATTAGACAACCCAAGAAACATGTATTGTAAAACTTTTCTCATTTTATGTTTTAATATTTCATCAATACTCTAATGATATTATATCTAATTTATATAAAATTATTTGTTGCACAAAAATGCAGGGGCATAACTGCATAATTACTATGTTTCAAGATATTGTCCATGTTTCTCATGTTGAACTTGAGAGTGAGGATTCAAATGTAGTGTTGCACAATAACCCAATTGTAGAGGGATTTTATAAAACAAAATTCCTCAAGTGCATTGTCCCCACCATGTTATTCTCTTATCCAAGTGAGGATGTGAAAATGATTAACAATGTATAGAGGAGGTTCACCAAATGGTACAATGATGAGATCATATGGGTGTTAACTATTTTGTGTGTGTGTGTGTGTGTGTGTGAGTTCATATGTTTATAAAACATTGTATTAAATTATGAATCATTTTATTTTCAAAACAATTCCTAACTACCATGCATTTATATTTATGTAGGTATATGCACATCACATACCACTACATCCCCGTGTCATTTCTAAGTGAAATATGTTCATTCATTAACTATAAAACCAAGTATCAAGATCAATACCACAACCTAAGCATAGGACCAAGTATTGAGATCAGAAAGGGGACTTGAGATGAAAACCAAGGCTTGAGCTTAGGGTTTAGGCCTAAGCTCGAGATCAAGATCAAACTTATGATTAAGACCTTATGTTCTTAAGCAAAGATCAAGATATAACCTATGATTAGGACCATGATATTCCATGTGCTTAGGACTGAGATCATGTAAAAAAAAATATCAACTTATATCTCCTAATGGAACCTCAAATTGTTTTTTGAAAAAACTAATAACATTTGTGTAATAAATTTCAACCACAAAATCATTTCTATAAAATATTTTCTATGTTCATTTTCAACCTAAATTTTAACCAAAAAATATGTTGTTATCTATAATTTTGACTTATATTTTGATGGGAATTTTGACCTAAATACTTTCTAACAATATTAGCGACCTACAATTTCTACACATATTGCAAATATGGGTCAAGAATAAGTTCGAAATGTTGGTCAATTTGTTTTTTGAAAAACAAATGACCTTATTTTTAACATGTATTTGAGAGATAAAACCAACACTTTTTTGACCAGTTTGATTAAAAACTAAGGCTTATGGTTTTAGTGAGGATACGATTGAAGAAATGGAGGCCTTAGAAAAAATGAAACATGGTATTTGGTCAATTTTCCTATTGGATGAAAACTAGTTGGTATCAAATGAGTGTTCATTTATAAATCCAATGCAAATGTAAGGTGGATAATTACAAAGCTCACTTGGTAGCAAAGGGGTATTACCAAGTGGAGGGAATTGACTTTGGTAAGTTTTTATCTCCTATTGCTAAGTTATCTTCCATTATATTTATTTTTCTTTTTCTTTTTCTTAACCAAAATGGTGGAATTGATATTATATAAAAAGTTGTGAGGTAAAATCATAGCAGAAGTACACCAGATCAACATTATTGCAAATATAGGGTCACTTTTGCCTCTGATAGGGAGTTGTTCCCAAAGAACCACAAAGTTTGCAAGAGCTAAAAAATAGGATTTTCTACAAGAATTTTAACAAAATTTACATTGCATCCACTTATCAATTTAAGGGGGAATGGAAATCCTCTTCTTGGTATGAATCTAGCATAGGGGAGTTCAAGTATGGGATATTGAATTGACCATCAAGAGAGGAGTTTGTTGGATAGTTGAATGTCATTGATTTCAACCATGATCAACCCTAGAAGAAGCCTTGAAGCAAGTTTGGAAGAATATATAAGTGATGGTTGTATTTGGAAAAGTCTCCAAAGTGGTCCCCTTATGGCGTAGCTTTAAGCATGGCCCTCATGATAATACACTTTGAATAATTCTACAAGAATCCATGGAAATATGGCTAAGTGGTTAAGAATCCCTAGATGTGAGTGGTCATGGAACCCAAATTTGTTTGAGGAAAATGAGGATGAAGGACAGTGCAAATGCATATAACACACTAATATATGGATAGTCCTCCTCATGTTGTTTCCAATGGTAGGTGGTACACCACATGGTTTCTCACGGTTGAGAATCTATGCCCTCATGAAGTTGAAATCTCTGAAGAATGGTTAAGAAGCCCCTAAACGGTTACAACAAGAAGTTACAAGTCATTAATGAAAGGGTAAAGTGGTTATAACAAGAAAGTACAGGTACCCTAAAGTTAAGGAAATAAGTCACTTGGAAAAGTATAAATACACTTCAAGAAGCCTCTCATTTGTATATGCAAGTTCATTGAATATCTATCAAGTAATAAAGTGATCTATTGGCTAATCTGAGACGACGAATCTGATGTAGCAAAGGAAAGTGGAGGAGAAGTTTTGGGATTGTAGGTGTGCGAAGGATTTCATGGAAACCCTAGTTTATATGACCCCCGTGAGTCAGGATACTGGTGTTCTGTGAGGTACCCCTGCGGGTTGCAAGTCCCCCGTCGCGTGAGGCCCTGCTAGATGACTAGTCTCTCACCAACGAGGTTGAGGAAAAATTGAGAAAAATGCTTGTTCCAAGTTGTTGAAAGTATTAACAAGGTATGATGATGCACCAGGTCTGATACAGAGTTACAGGTATGTTTGTATGCATGTTTTGAGGGTTATACATTGGTGATGTTATGATGCATGCTTGAGGTATGTATTTGGTATATTGTTGAGGCATTGACACATGCTTGAGACACATCTTTGATGCATGGTTTGAGGTCGTATTTGGCACATGTATGAGGTACATTTCTTGGCAATGTTGATGCATGTTGAGACACATCTTGGTGATGTTATGGTACATTGATTATAGCATATCTTTTGGTATTTGGTTAAGGCACATGGTTGAGGCACATCATTGATGGTATGGTACTATCTCTTGGTATATCTTATGGTACATGGTGTATGGCATGATTGAGAGATATCATGAGTGATATGGTATATGGTTGAGGCACATCTCATGGTACATGGTTTATGGCATATATTTTGGCACATGGTTTGAGGATCATCTTGGATGTTGGGCACATGGTTTGAGGAGCATATTGGATGCTGGGCACATGGTTTGAGATATACTTTGGTATATGTTTGAGGCACACTTTGGTACATGGATTTGGAACATTCTTGAGGTATATGGTTGGCTGCATATCATTGATTTTTTATTACTTGATTGAGACACATATCTTGATTATGGTATGATACATGTTGAGGCACTTCTTGGTGATCTTGGTACATATTTAGCACATGCCTAAATACATGTTTTGGTGATGTTGGACATCTGGTTGAGATATGTTCTTAGTTATGGTATTGGTGTATGATATGGTTTAGTTGATGATGATTTCGATGTATCGATATTAGTGACGGTATTGGTAACATTGGCAGGTTGATGTGATAGTGGTAGTTACAAATTGATGTGACAGTGGCAATTATAGGTTGTTGTGGTAGTGGAAGTTACATGTTAGTGTGACAATGACAGTTTGATGTGTCAGGGATAGTGGCAGTGACAATGACAGTGGTAGGTTGATCAGTGACAATGGTAGCAACAATATAAGTTGTAGTGACAGGTTGAGTCTACACTTTTATTTCAGAGTGGCAAGAAAAGGAAAGGAAAGGGGGTTGTAGCCTCCTTTCGGTTGGTGCCAGAGAACACAAGGAGTTGAATCTTCCTTCAAGTTGGAGCCTATAAATTAGGGGGTTGTATCCTCCTTCTGGTTGGAGCCAGAGAACACAGGGAGTTGAAGATTCCTTTAGGTTGGACCCTGTAAACTAGGAGATTGAAGCCTCCTTCTAGTTGTAGCTAGAGAATTCAATGAGTTGTAGTTTCCTTTAGGTTGGAGCCTCCTTCCAGTTGGTACTAGAGAATTTGGAAGTTGGTGCTTCTTATGAATTTAATCTTGATATATATAAGAAATCATTCTGTGGTTTTCTCCCATTTGGGTTTCCACGTAAATTTTGGTGTATTGTGTATCTTTGGTTGTTTAATATGCATTGATGAATGATACTATTTATGATGCAATAATATATTGAATGCATACATGATAAACTATTGAATACTGCTGATAAAATTGAAGTTTATATATTTTGATTGAAAGTGGTAAAAAGTGCTCATATTGATTCACCCCTCCCTCTCAGTATTCAAACAATTGGATACAGAGTAGGTCCTTCAAGAAAATAGTCTAACCACTAGAAGGTAGATCATGGATTACACAGATAATGGAACATCAATATTCATGAAGTGCATAGTAAATGGAACACCAATATTTGATGGTTAGAATGGTCTAAAATATGAGATATGGAGCACAAGAATGAATTTTTTTTTACAACCATAGGGGTATGATGCTTGGAAATTTGTTGTTATAGGATGCACCACTTTAAAGAAACCAAACACTATATCCAACAAGGAATTGAAGAGAAACAACAAAATAGCAATGGATTTCATCTTGGAAGGATTACCTTATCCAGTTAAAGACAAAGTGGAAAAATTATCATCATCCAAGGAAATTTGGGATAAGCTGCATAATATCTAATTTAAAGGATCTCATAACATCACAGAGGAAGAGAATATTAAATAATATGCAGGGAAAGAACTAGAAGGAATCTATTAGTCATGTAAGATAGATTCAGAAGAAGAATATTTTGAAGAAGGCGTAGTGGATTTTGAGTCTGAACTAATCAATGCTTTAAGTGAGCTAAGAAAATAAAGGAGGGAAAACAAGTATCTCAAGGAAGAATTGATCAAGCTAAAGGAGGGTTATCAAAAAAAAATCGAAGAAGCCTAGCAAATTATCATAAATCTAAAAGCTCTGTTGGAAGAAGCCAAAGTGATTGAAGAAACCCTTAAAGATCAATTGCAGGAGAATCAGTGTTTGGAAGTTGAAGTAGTGTCACAAAGACAGGAAGTAAAGAAGAGAGAAGACGTTTTGAAAATTTATCTTAAGGAAATATCTAAGGACTTAAACAAGCTTGAAGTAGAATTTGGTCCACAAGAAAGAATACTTGAAGACGAAATCATCTCCTTGAAGACTCAACTTGAAGAAGAAAAGAGAATGGAAGAATTTATGAAGATTCAGATGATGAATAAAGAAGAATATTGTGAGAATATTGAAGAAGAAGTCATCACATTAAGAGTTAAATTTGTCAAGCTGAACTAGAACATTGAAGAGAAAGGCATCTCCACACCACCAGTAAAGAAATTTGAAGAGAAATGTTATAGGTTACTAAAAAGGAAGAATGGAGAAAAGGATAAGAGTTATGCGAAAGTCATCAGAGGTCCTATCAAGAAGGAAGGATGTGATCCTTAATTGAAGAAAAAGTGAACAAAGAAATCCCATAGATCATACTCTTAGGACTTGCAATGGTGCATGATCATGATGAATCTACAGGAAAATAAGATGTCATAATTCAGGAATATGACGAAAGGGAAGATTTCTAAACTTAGGAATATGACGAATCCATAGATGAAGAGGAACATTACTTCGCAATATGGTGACTTCCTCCACCTTTCCGAGCCATCCAACTTGGAGACTCCTAGTAAATATGAATATTGGAGAGGGGGAGTCTAAGAAACAACTCTATAGATCAGAGAACTATATTTTGATAAGACTGAAGGGTTTGGATATTTTGGGAAGACATTTTCAAAGTAGTTTGATGACAAAAGTGCAGAATGTCTTGTGACAGTTTGATAGTTAAGTAGTAGATAGTTGTAATGACACATTGACATAGATGATTTCATGAGCTATTTGGAAGGTCTAGTAGAAAGTACAAAATACATGCATCAAAGATTATGTGTAACATATTGACAGGTGAAATCAATTAGTCATAGGAAGGCAAGCAGTGAAAGGCACAACCAGATAGGGGAGGAGGAACTATCAATAGGAAAGATATTGTTAGAAGGAAATTGTTGAATGATGTGGTGATTTATGTTTGAGTAGTAAAAATAAAAATTTGAAGTCAAGTAACTTTGAATTATTTATATATATGTCAGTGAATTACAAGAGGAAGCACCAATGGACAAAGATAACCGAAAGAGAGGAAAGAAATCATATATAGGAAGCCACACATTGATCCACATGACATCTTTCATAGAAGTCAAGGGGAGAGAAATCATTGGAGAAAGAGATCAGGAAAGAAATATCAACAACATGAAGATAGGGGAAGACATAACGATATGGGGAGTTACCCTTTTCCCATGATGTCAAAGGGGGAGAAAGAGAAATATCAAAAGCATGAAGATAGAGGGAGCAAACCCAAAGGGAGATACTCTTTGCCATTGATGTCAAAGGGGGAGAAAGAGAAATATCAAAAGCATGAAGATAGAGGGAGCAAACCCAAAGGGAGATACTCTTTTCCATTGATGTAAAAGGGGGAGAGAAACATCATAAGAGTGGGATGAAGAGCGATGGTCACAGGGGGAGTATGAGTATTGGACTATGAGTGTTTCCATCAATTCCAAAGGGGGAAATTGTATGATAGTTGGTTTGCATTGATTTCAACCCTGGTCAATCCTAGAAGAAGCCTCGAAGCAAGTTTGGAAGAATATAGAAGTGATGGGTGTATTTGGAGAAGTCTCCAAAGTGGTCCCCTTATGGTGTAGCTTCAAGCATGGCCCTCATGGGAAGACGCTTTGAATAATTCTACAAGAAGCCTTGGAAATATGGCTAAGTGGTTAAGAAGCCCCAGAGGTGTGGTCATGGAACCCAAAGTTTTTTGAGGAAAAAGAGGATGAAGGACCATGCAAATGCATGTAACACAGTCATAGATGGATAATCCTCCTCATTCCATTTCCAACGATAGGTGGTATGCCACGTGGTTCCTCACAGTTGAGAAGTTATGCCCTCATGAAGTTGAAATATCTGAAGAATGGTTAAGAATACCCTAAACGGTTATAACAAGAAGTTACAAGTCATTAATTAAAGGGTAACATGGTTATAACAAGAAAGTATAGGTTGGCCCTAAAGTTAATGAAATAAGTCACTTGGAAAAGTATAAATACATTTCAAGAAGAATCTCATTTGTATATGCAAGTTCATTGAATATCTATCAATTAAGAAAGTGATCTACTGGCTAATATGAGATGATTAATCTAAGGTAGTGAAGGAAAGCAGAGGAGAATTTTTAGGATTATAGGTGTGTGAAGGATTTTCTAGAAACCCTAGTTTAGCTGACCCTTGTGGGTTAGGATATTGGTGTCCCACGAGGAACCTCCGCAGGTTGTAAGGCCCTCATCACGTGAGGCCCCGTTAGATGATTGGTCTTTGACCAATGAGGCCGATGAAAAAATGAGAAAAAATTCTTGTTCCATGTTGTTTAATTTATGAGCAAGGTATGATGATGCACAAGGTCTGATATAGAGTTACAAGTATGTTTATATGCATGTTTTTAGGTTTATACATTGGTGATGTTATGATGCATGCTTGAGGCATGTCTTTGGTATATTGTGAGGCATTGACACATGCTTCAGACCCATATTTGATGCATGGTTTGATGCACATATTTTGCACATGTATGAGGTACATTTCTTGCTAATGTTGATGCATGTTGAGACACATATTGGTGATGTTATGGTACATTTTTTATAACATATCTTTTGGTACTTGGTTGAGGCACATGGTTGAGGAACATCATTCATGTTATGGTACTATCTCTTGGGATA
>SNQJ01S0141975.1:0-24788 GCA_010110895.2 Picea sitchensis
GCTGGAGATTTGGATCACAGAAGATCTACAAGTGGGTATGTGTTTAACCTATTTGGAGGAGCAATCAGTTGGATGAGCAAAAGATAGGTTGTAGTGGCACTCTCAAATACAGAAGCTAAATACATGGCAACCAATCATGCAAGCAAGGAAGCAGTAAGGTTACAAAGATTGTGTTCAGGTATTGGGTTGGTACAACAAGCAGTGAGATTAGACTGTGATAGTCAAAGTGCAATATTCTTGGCAAAGAACCCAGCTTATCATTCGAAGACAAAGCATATTGATCTTCAGTATCACTTTGTGAGAGACATCGTTGAGGAAAAGAAGTTGTTGCTAGAAAAGGTTGACACTTTGAATAATGCTGCAGATTCATTGACAAAGTCTGTGAGCACAGAAAAGTTCTCCTGGTGTAGAGTAACAATGGGCATTGTTGCCCTGGATTGTTGACTATATAATCCCCTGGACGCATGGATGCAAAGAAAACAACAAGTGGGAGAATGTTGGGTATGTGTTATATTATTTGCATGTGTGTGTGTGTGTGGGTGCATTAGATATGACAACTACGTCTAACGATCCCAAGGCTGAGAGGGTTCGAGGCAGTGCCCTGAAAATTTTTTTGGGGGCAGTTTTTGCTACTTTTAGCGAATTTTTCTATTTTTAGCATATTTGTAAATTAATCCTGGATTAATGGATTAGGGTTTTGGTATCTATGGAATACCTAAAAACATTGTATATATTGTATGGCGAATGGTGAAATTCGATATAATGAAAATAAGAAAGGTTTTCGTGGTTGAGGGTTTTCAGTATAAAATCTTTGTGTACTATGTGTATGAGCAATTGATTAATTTTTGTATTGCTTAAGAATCTATATGAATTTCTTTACTTCACAAGTTTAAAACTTACACATAGCTCTACATACCAAACTGATCTCATCTTTCGTGAGCGTGGCCTCTAACTGGGGCTTGTTAGCACACGTCTTCTTCCTTGCTGATGGTTTATTTGGAGAACCCTTCCTCTTATGTGGTGTTACTATTTTAGTAGGGTGATCCTTTTTCAGTGTAACTTTGCCTCCTCCTTTTCCATATTCTTTGTTTCCTCCTGCTCCTAGCGAGCCTCATCCAGTTTCTTCTGAGGCATTGTCCTCCTTATCGGTATCTATATCCTAGACTTCTTCATTATTCTTATTCTTCTTTGTCCAAATGGACTGTCTGACATGCTCAACTTGGGTGACCATGGGGCTTCCTATGACATCAGTGTCAGAGAGTTTTCCATCGGCGATGGGTACAAGGAACTCCTCCGACCATTCCTTGGTGATTTTCTCCATGTCTTCACCTGTTATCTTGTAGTACGATTGCAACTCTTCCTTATTCTCATCTTTTCATGCAATGGTATAGATAAAATGTGGATCTATGCAGAATTTTGTTATTCATCTATACTAGTGTAGGGTGCATGGTGTCATGCATGGAAATGACTCAATGGAAACCTTCAGTTGCTGATAATATGCATGAAACACAACATTGGACTGCCACTAATTTGTCATATTGTTGGTGTACCACAAAGTGGAAAACCTAGTGGCCAACGAATCTGATGGTTAGATCTCTGGAAAGGTGGGTCCTTCAAGCATTTTCCAAGCAACAAATGCGATCAAAATGATCATCTAGATGAAGTGGAATTCCTATCCCAAATCTTGAGTTTCACGACAGTATTTCTCTAGTTGATTGATGAGGTAACTCTCCCAATTCATCTGCATGCCCTCCACACATTTTCCTACGAGGTCCACCACGAACTCGATGACCTGTGTGGGGCAAATATTCCTTATGATATTTTTAGATATGAGATGGCAAGTGAGGTGCACTACGCCATCCTGTGTAGATGATACCTTATAGCCTTGCTTTCCTTTTTCAACTTCTTCATAAGCTTCCTTGATGCATTGTGCCATGGATCGGTCCAAGGCCTTCCCTAGATAAAACTGTTGAGGGTCAGGTCCCTTCATGCTTAATCCTATAATTTGGTGGATCAATTTCAGATCCACAGTAATCCTCTGGTCAAGCCATAGGTATCCTCCATGATAGTACACCAAGATGAGTTTAATGCAAGCGTTAACCTCCTGGTGATGACCAAAATGGGGAATCTTCATCAAATTTAGTAGTGGATTGCACCAGTCCCTTAATCCATGACTGGGATATGAGGTGAGGCTTCTTCTCAATTGATTTCATCAAGTATCGATGGGGTGCTATCATAGCATAGTTCTTTCTGTCTCCTAGGTTGAAGTTGTTGTTCTTCAGCAGTAGGATCTGTCCTAACTGACTTCATACTAGCCGTATTCCTTTCAAAATGTATGGGGTGAACAGAGTGTGCTCATAATCTCAGGGAAGGATGTCACGGTTAATTTCACTAGTCAAAGGTGGAATGTACTTAGGTAGGATCGATGGGATTTGCTTCACATTAGTCATATCGTCGCGATGCTTACTTCGTTGTTCGGTTGCAGGGTTAACATGGCTAGAATGACATCCAGTCGAAGGGGAATCCTGCAGTACCCTAGTCGATGATGCATGGACACCTTCAAATAATTTACTATCGACCATTATCTTCTTGAGGACCTTCTCAACAGAATTCTCTAATTCACTAGGTTCACCCGACATTCTAACTTTTAAACAGACACGTCGGGGTAGGCGAATAGATAAGCAGGGTAGACAAATGGGTGGAAAGGTCTAGCTTCTAATAACACAACTCAAAACACAATCAATTCTCTTCTTGGCTCATTTAATCATGAGTATAAAAATGTGGTCTTGACCCAGTGACCAATGGGTTGAATAAGCGGGGCATCATGACAGATTATTCCAATGAACAATAATTCCTCCATCAATGCAAATATGTTCATTATGGCTCTGTATCAATGTCCCAAAAGTGGTCCATCGGCCCATAAATTCATTTTATAGCCATTTTGGAGCGTCGTTCTAATGGGCGGGGTGCCTCCAATGGTCATATAGCTTCGCTAGGGTTAACTCCCATTATTTGGGATCTTGTTGTTCCACCGAGGTTCAAATCCTCTGAAGCTGCCTCTTGGGAGGTTCCAGTCTGTGAAGTCTTCCATCTATTTTTTGTAGCTTCCTGTATATTTTCCATATTATATTTCATTTTAATGATTTTCCTTTCTTTCTTTCCTATGATCTGACTCTCTCTAAAGTTTTATGGAATCCTCTTTCCATTCTTATTCCTATCTTCTCCTAGCATAGTTACTTTTCATTGTTGATGTTCCCTTAAAGGGTTTAAAGTTAATATCCCTTCTCTTATTAATTCCTGGGTGGGTATTCTTATTTCTTGCATGGATAGGTCCTTCAAACCTTCTTGCATTATTTCAACCTTGATAGCTAATTCTCTTACCTTATGTTTCTTCAACTTATCCTTTCATTATTTTATTAGTTGATCTATTTTTTTAGCTATGAAATCTCTTAGTTATTTCTTTTTCTTTTTTGTAGATTCTTCCTCTGCTTTCCTTTTGATATGATCCTTCTCAATCCAAGTCCTAGCTAGAAGAAGTGGGAAAGGGGCGTTTTTCTTAACAAACTTAATGACTTCAAATTCCCCTTCAGTCAATGTTCCATGGATAATAATATGTACATTAGTAACTCTTCCACATAAGGTTATCAACTTACCCTTAAAACAACCTATCCTTCCCAAGGAATGTATCATCTTACCCAAGGTATAAGAGGGGGGGTTGCAGGACACATGTGTATATAACCAAGTTGGGTGTAATATTCCAGATAAAAAAAGTATGCAGAATAGAAATAAAATGCTAGAAATGGCAGATAAACAACAATATAACCATAAAAAAACCACAATAACACTGAAATGATATCAAAATAACACTAGAAAGAACACTTTGATTATGAGAGAAATGTTCATGAGCCTCTTTGAGGGGGCAATGTCTAATTGATCAGAGCTCTATTACAATAATACCCAAGATAGATTTCTCATACCCTCGACTCCTATTTATACTAAATATGTCTATCAAAAGAACCATCTAGAGGAAGATCCTTCTAGAAGTGGAAGCTTCTAGAAGGTCTTCTTACATTTGACTTATTCTAACTTATTGCAAGGCCTTATTAATATTGACCTTTATTACATCTGAATATATTGTTCTACCTACATGAGGGTTAGGTCCCTAACATGTCCTCCCCCTTAAAAACAACATTGTCCTCAAGGCTCGAGATGTGGAAATTGCTTCAGAATGGTAGTTGGTTCCCAAGTGGCATCTGCTGGAGTTGTATCTTTCCAATGGACTAACACTTCCTTGATGGTTTTCTGATGTAGGAGACACTCACACTGGTCCAAAACTGCTTGTGGTTGTAGTCAAATGGATCCTTTTTTGTCCAACTCGGGAAGGTTGGTTTGAATTTGGCACTTAGTTCTAATCACCTTCTTTAATAATGCAACATGAAAAACATGATGTAGCTTAGAATGACTGGGAAAAGCTAAATGATAGACCACCTATCCCACATGCTTAAGAACAGTATGAGGACCATAAAAATTGGGCGTCGACTTCTGATAATGCTCATCCTTGAGGGAATTTTTCTTGTAAGGTTGTAGTCAAAGAAACACCTGATCCCCTTCTGCAAAGTAATGTTCAGAGTGATCTTGATCTTCTTGTTTCTTCATGCGATTATGTGCCATGACCAGATTCTCTTTGAGGGCATGGAGAATAGACTCTTGAACTATAAGCATTTGGTCAACCACCTATACCTTCGAGACACCTGGTAAGTATGAGAGAACATAAGCTGTCTTGTGTCCATATACCACCTCAAAAGGAGTCATGCATGTAGTTGTATGGTATGAAGTGTAGTACCACCATTCAGCTAGGGGTAACCATTGAGCCCACTAATTTTTATTTTCTGATGCAAAACACCTCAAATATGTTTCTAAACACTTGTTGAAAAATTTAGTTTGACCATCAATATGGGGATGATAATTTGTGCTGAGATGCAATTGGGTGCCTTGTAGCTTGAACAATTATTACCAAAAATTGCTGGTGAAAGTTGGGTCACGATCTGTTGGAAGCCAATTCAATTTATTTATTTTTAATTGCCCTAAAAAGATGCCTACACCTACTTGTCCCATAAACGACAAGTCATCGTCGCATTTTGCAACTAGACATTTGTTTCATTTCTTGCGTTAATTGCGATTTGATTTCGATTCAGTTTTCACAACTGAAAGTGTGAAAACCTCTTCATCGTTATTTGGACTGTTATCATATGCTGAAAAGCACTTACCTTTGGTTTTCTATTAAGTGGCTGGAGTATTCTTTCAAACCATATCCATTTATATACTCTTACTTAAATTGCGCATTTTGATTAATGAGATTTTGAGCATATTGAGTTATGGGTTATATTTGATTCTATAAGGGTCGTGATTGATTGTTGATTTTATATGATATGATCCTTATTGTTTTAAACCTTTGACTTATTGATTTTACAAAATCTTTGGTCATAATGTTTTATAAGACTTTGATTATTTATTATGCTATGAGCGCATGATCAATATATGAGTTTTGATTTGTATGACAAAGGTTTGAATTATAAACCCCGACCGAGTAAACTTTTGGTTTGATAGTCTGAATTTATGCAATAGCACGATTGGATTAACATTGGTTTAAATGTTTGTTTTGATTTAATGATTAATACGATGGTGCGTTGGTAAAACTTTTGGATTTCATGTCGGATTGAACTATACACCTGGCGCATGAATATAGCATATGGTTTTGGTTCTACATTTGATCGATGGCACGTTGATATGGTTTGGGTTGGCCGATTAATATGTTTAAATGCTATGATGACTGATGGAACAGTGATGTACTCAGCCATTAATGCACTGCATGGTGGTGATAATCCCACCACCTTCGCACGCATTACATTGATTCATCCCTTTTCGAGCGCTTGCAGCTATTAAACCTCATCATTTTACTCCTGCATTTTGCATTGTTTAAACCAAACCCTACCATGTACAGAAGCCATGGATCCTGTCGTAAGGGCCGAGCCCAACGGGTGCCAAGCAGTGCTGATGTTTGATGGCGCATATAGCGACCTGGAAAATCTCAGGTGGCTCCCATTCATAAATAAATTCGATGGTTATAACCACACTGTGGCTCGGCAATTTGCGTTATCATTCGATGGGTGCCGAGCCAAAGTTGGAGATGTCCAACTTGAAATCAATGAACAGTTTCTCAGCTCGGCAACCAGCCTTCTTGTTATGGGACAGAAGTGGTTGAAGAGATGCAAGGTAGATGATGTCACGTGGACATTGTTGTTCCAATCTCAAATAGTGAAATCATGTGACAAAGGTTTGCCTGCAAAAATGCTAAAACCGCGCTGGCATGACCTCCTAATGATAATCAAGCAATTCATTACTTACAAGGGCAGGTACAGGTTCGTTTTCCTGTTTCATATTCATCTATTGAGGGTTTTTATGGGTTTCGAACTTAGTATGCCCCACTACCTGCATAGAAGTTTGTTAAATATGGCTAAGAGGTACAAGCGTAACCTGGCTGATACCAGCCTCTTCCATTTGGGGTTGATTAAAATGATTATGGTTTACGAGTTGGGGTTACGTCGTGATTGTTGGGATGATTTTCTCAGTCATAATGGCTTTGAAGAATCAAACCCTCCACAGGTTGATAAGCCTATGGTGACTGAAACCCAACCTGTTCCCCCTGTGCCTTACAGTGTTTTGTTACCCAAACCTCTACCCGACCCACATTCGAAGTTGCCTATGGCTGTGACTAAACAGGTTGAAATTAATAAACCCACAACTAAAAAGCCTAAAGATAAAACTGGTGCGAATTCTAAAGGCAAGAAAAATGCTAGGTTAATATCTCGCATGGTGAGAAATAAGCCTAAACCCCCTACCAAATCAGAGCCTATCGTGGTCAGCGAAGACTCTGATTCAGAGATTGAACGTTTTCTCGCCGACGAGTATCCTTACTTGGAAGTCTTGTGTAGAAAACCTCCTTATGACTTCGTCAAGAACTTACCTCCTTGTATGCAGGATAATCCTGACTTTCCTAGCATTGAACCACCCCATGGAACCCTCGGTGAATCATCGAAACCCTCGGCTGCTCAACCTGTTGCTCCACCTTGCAATCAGTGTGGGTTATGGTTGGAGAGATACTACTTGGATGTGCCGATGTTGCAATCCATAATCCATGATTTGGAAAACCAAGTGGCAAAGCTCATTGGTCATAACGTAAAGGTGCAACCCAACGACAAGAAGAAATGAACAACGGGTTCAATTCTGTTCAAGAATGTCGAGTCAGCCACGGCATTTGTCAATTCGAAATTGGCATAGACTCAACAATGTCACTGGTATAACTTTCACCCATTTATATGGCACATTCATAAACTCTGTGTACATTGTTGACCTGCTCTGTCATGCATTTGTTGTATATAAGTTTTAATTAATTTTTGGATTRGTTTTTGATTAGATTTAATTTGATTGATCATGATTGGATTTGATTTGAATACTCTGTTATTAAAGATTGTCGATATATTTTCTAAACACAGGTTATTTTGGTATCCCAATCTTGGAACATAGTCAATATCTCTTTTGATTTGGTTATACCCTGTGCGATATGATGGGCAAATTTGTTTAGCTGTTCCGATTGTATATTCTATGTTAGGACCAATTCGTATATCATTTTGTTACATAATCAAATTACGAATAGATATGAATAGTGGCTGTTACGATTTGGATTGTATTCGATGGTAACAAATATATCGTTTGAATGTGATTTGAGGAATGAGATTGATCGTATCCAGTCTTATGATTTGTGTCTATAATTAAATTCAGTCATATCCATTTCAGTTATATGCCCGGTTTGTATTATGGATTCTGTTGACTCTGTCAAAACCCTCTCTGTTGACTGTGTGGGGATCAAACATGAAAATCATTGAGTCGATATTTATGGAGTATGATTTCATCCGATTACAATTGAAGCAATTTACATATCGTGCTTTTAACTGAATGATATCAATCTGTTGTTATAACTATAACTATTCAATGACAGTTACGACCATTATTTCGGTCATACCTATGAACTGTTTGAGACTCAACGAATGAAGTCTGTGGCTGGATTCTATGGATATAGTTATGCATGTAATCGTGACGGATTTTCTATATTGGCAATTGATTAAACGATATGGATCCTATGCAAATAAATTATGATTGTCTCGTATCTTTTACAATTTGGTTCGCCATTGATTTCATTTATGAAACAGTCATGTTAAGATTTGATCCGATTTTATGGCAATTGGAAAAACAAAGCATTCTTACCCTGTCCCGATTGCATTCTTTTCGATTTGGTTTAATTTAAAGGATAATTTTAATTGAATCATTAGTAATTCGTTTTGGATTTGATTTTATTTGATTATAATTGGTCCTATTTGCTATTTTTGACTAGCTACAGAATCAGGTGATTCTGTAGCTAAGTCTGTAGAGTCAATTTTTTTTTATTTTTTCAATGAAATATCCTTCTAATTTGATCTTTGTGTTCTATTGCAAGCAAATTCGAATTGGCAATAGATATCATGAATAGTTAGGGGATGATCTACAGATTTTACTTGCATTTTATTTCCTTAGTTTAGGTGATTTTGGGATATCTCGCAGGATATGTAAACTTATTTGATATTATCCACAAGGAAGTTTTACCTTGTGAAGAAACCTATATATACTTATGATTTTTGTAATAATGAACATCCTCAGTTGTGGGAGAACAAGGATATGGAATTCTATCACGAACTGGAGCAGAATTGATGTTTTGTCATAGCTTTTGCTTTTCAATATATCGACACTTTGTTTCATGTTTTGTATATCACTTTGTTTATGGTTTAGTATTACTTTTTCTATCTAAATCAAATGAAAATGATATAATCTTATTACTGTTATCTATATCTTGTTTCTTCCAAATAGATAAAAGACATAACAATTGTTAATTCATTTTGTGAATGATAGCTTGGTCTTCTTCATAAATTGAATTGTTATATATAAGTTTTCTGCATAATAGGTTTCCCTTATTGCAGGAATTTATAATCAGAAGATTGTTATGATTTTCTTTTATGTCTTGTTTGTCCTGTAACATACTTCAAGAAGTAGCATAGCTGATCATTTTTCGAAAGCCTAAGGACTAAATGGTGTGAATTTCTTCCTCCAACCAGCTTAAGAAGTCATCATACACAAGGCAGACTTGGAGTGTTTACAGGTCAATTAGAATGTTGTTTACTGTTTTCATTAAGTAGTTTAATATAGATGTAAGTTTATTAGATTTATATTAGATTGTTTAATTTCAGTAAATATATTAGATCGTTTAATTTCAGTAGTTTTTATTTCTTTTTCATAAAATATAAAAGTAAAAAAAGAGATTCTTGGCTGTCTTAGGGTAGCAAACACATGAGTTTTGCAGGTTTTAATCAAATCTGTAGGGTGTTCATAGTGTATATTTGTGAATAAGAAATATTATAACTGATAATTAGATAGTTGATTTGAGTTATTATTAGTAGTTTGTAGATAGAATAGTTAGAATAGTTTATATTTAGTATATTAGTTCCTTTCTTTGTTTTATTAGTTTCTAGTTTCCTTTATTTTAGTTAGTTTCTTGTATTTAGTTATAGTTAGTTTGTTTTATTAGTTTAGTTAGATTAGTTAATTCAGATCAGCTTTTTCTCTTTGGTTTTCTTAGAAGACCTTAGAGAAGCCAACGGAGCCGTTAAACTTGTCAGGGTGGTCCATTCCAAACGGCTTGGGTTATTTAGACAACCCTAGACCGGTTCCACTCTCCCAGTTGACGGACGGTCAATTTCGCCCGTCAACACGATCAGAAACAATAGAATGTAGAATGCCATGAATCTTGAAGACCTGATCCATGAAAAGTTGAGCCATAATGGATGTTGTAAATGAGTGTTGAAGAGCATAGAAATGAGCATACTCGGAAAGGCAATCAACAACCACCATGATGACTGATTTATTTCCCGATTTGGGTAAGCCTATGATAAAATGCATAGAGATATCCCTCCAAATAGCAGGTGGAATTGGAAGCGGTTGTAGTCTGCCAGGAGATTTGACTATTTCTCCCTTGTTGGGTTGACACAGATCACATTCAGTGACAAAATTACGAATGTCTTATTTCATACCATCCCATAAAAAAAAATGTTTGACCCTGTCATAGGTTTTGGTAAACCCGGAGTGCCCAACTATGGGTGTAGCATGAATCTTAGAAAGTACAGTGGATTTACATTTTGATTGTTTACTTAAATACAAATGATCTTTGTATCAAATATAATCATGGATCCAAGAGTACCCTGGGGAAAATGGAGAATTGGACTGCAATTGTTGTCTCAAATGCAAAATTTTGGGATCGTGTAGCCATTCCTGGAGAATGGCTTTGAGCCAATCTGGTACAATGAAGGAGAGAGAAAAAATGGATCCTTCATCTTCATATTTTTGGGAAAGTGCATCTGCAACCACATTGTCTTTTCCTTTCTTGTAAATGATCTCATAATTATATCCAAAGAGCTTAGTCACCCATTTTTCTTGCTCTGAGGAGGAAATGCGTTGTTCCAAAAAATACTTGAGGCTTTGATGATCTGTCTTAATTTGGAAGAATTTCCCCAATAGATAAGGGCACCACAGATCAAGGACATGCAGAATAGCCAACATTTCCTTTTCATAGACTGATTTGCCCAGATTTCATTCAGACAAATGTTTGTTGGTAAAGGCCAAAGGACGACCCTCTTCCATAAGGACAATGGCAATTCCTTTCCCTGAAGCATCACATTCCAGGACAAAGGTCTTTGTGAAATAAGGAAGGGCCAAGAATGGAGTTTTTCACATGGCCATCTTCAAGGTTTGAAAATCTTGATGAGCTGCTAGAGTCCAAGTGAAAGAGTTCTTTTATAGGAGTGCAGTGAGAGGTGCTACAATCTTTCCATAATTCTTAACAAAATTGTGATAATAACCAGTTAATCCAAGAAATCCATGCAATATTTTCAAAGTCTTTGGATGAGGACAGTCTTGCATAGGTTCAATATTTTTAGGATCCACCCTAACGCCATCCTTACCAACCAGATGACCCAAGTAATCAACTTTTGAGGTGCCAAAATCACATTTAGACTATTTTAGGAAATGTTGGTGCTGAGAGAGTAGATGGAGAACTTGATCCACATGAGCAAGATGATTTGTTCATGTTTTTTTTATAGATGAGGATACCATCAAAGAAAACTAAGACAAAATGATAGAGAAAATGGTGGAAGACATGATTCATTAGGATTTGGATGGTGGAGGGGGCATTACACAAGCCAAAGGGCATGACAAAAAACTCATAGTGGCTCTCATGAGTTCTAAAGACAGTCTTATGAATGTATTTCATACATATCTAGTGGTAGCCATAATGAAGATGAAGTTTAGTAAAGAACTGGGTGCCACTCAATTCATCCAAGAGGTCATCAATGACAGGAATGGGAAATTTGTCTTTTATAGTGAGTTTTTTTAGGGCATGGAAGTCAGGACACATTCACCAAGAACCTTATCTATTTAGGACCATGACCATAGGAGAAGAGAAGGGGCTCATACTAGGGCAGATAATGACCACATTAAGGAGTTCATGAACCATTTTCGCAATTTCATTTTTTTGGGAAAAGGGTTGACGATAGGGACAAATATTGGGAAGAAGGCTTCCTCATACAAGGGGAATGGAATGATCATGAACACCACAGGAAGGAGGGAGTCCCTGGGGAGTCGAAAAGACCACTTTATGTTTAGAGAGGATGGATTGGAGGTCTTGCAACATCGAGGGTGTCTTAGTTTCTTGTATGGCATGGAGTTGGACAATAACGCCAGAATGACCTTTTTGGAGTAGATTTTCCATGCGATGGGAACTAATGATCTCAGATGAACTGGTGGTGATTCCTTGGAACTTATACAGTTTTCCCTCCTAGTCAAATTGTATCATTAATTCCTTAAAAAACATGAGAATGGGACCTAAAGTCCTTATCCTATCTACACCCAACACAATGTCACAACCACCCATGTCGATAGCAAACATATGAGATTTCAAGTGGTATTCACCAATTTCGAGATGCACATTCTCACAATGCCCTCCACATTTAATGGAGCTGCCATTAGCAATCATGATTTGGAAATTATTGACTGCATGGATATAGCAATGAGTTTCTTGGGAAATGTGTCAATGAATAAAATTATGGGTTCTTCCAATATCAACAAGAATGATGACCTTCCTATGTTTGATATAACCGATTAGCTTGAGGTTTTCGGGAGTAGAGAAGCCAGTGAGAGAATTTAGGGAGATGAACAATTCTACTTCGGGAGGGTCCAAGGGAGGGGTTATGTTAGTGGTTTCACGTGACTCAGACACAAGGGTAGTTTCAACATCCTCTTCCAAAATATCCTCCAAGATGGCCATACAAATATTTTGTTCCTTACACTTATGGCCTGGAAAATATTTGTCATCACAATTATGACAAAGGCATTTGATTTGGAGTTCAACCATTTCAGCCTTGTTCAATTTTTGGATCATTAATGGAGCAGAGGGAGTAGTGGGATTTACTAGTTTAGTGCGAGGTATAAAGGAGGGTTTCCGGTTTTAAGAAGATACAATTGTTTTTCTTCTTTATCTCTTTTAGTATCCTCCATCCAACTTTGAGGTTGATCCATGAGGACATGGGCACACATCTCATCCTTGAGGCCACTGATAAAACATTCTTGAAAAAAGGCATCATACATGCCCTCTATCTAAAAATATAGGCACTCAAAAGAAGCTATAAACTATTTCACTATTCCAGATTGTTTCAACTTTATCAAACGGCCTAAATGGTTGGTGTCAGTGTCAAATAATTCATAAAGATCTTCCACAAAGTGTGTCCAAGAAATATACCCTTGATGGGAAGTTTTTCTCCATTGACACCATTGCTAACATTCTTGATCTAGATGGAGAACAACATACCAGAGTTTGGCCAATTCATCTATAATGCCATATAAATAGAAATAATGTTCCATTTGGGTTACCCAACCAGTGGAATATGAGCCATCAAATTTCATCACATCCACTCGCGGAAGGTGTAGGTCAACCTAAAAGTGATGGGGCTGAAAATTATGGGAATGAGAGGAAGTTTCAGCTTCAGTATGTGGAGGTGGGTTAGATAAAGGGTTATCTGTAGGGATATGCAGCTTGTTGTAGATCATCGAAATGATAGATTCAAGCTGGGTAGTCATGTCCTTTTTGAGTTCCTCGATTGAGGCAGGGATGGAGGACTGCATGTTTGTATTGATGGTGGCAACATTGGAACTGATTTGTTTCACTTCTTGTTAGGTCTTTTTGAAATTAGATTGTAAGGTATTGAATCGAGCTTCCAATTCTTGGCTATGGGTATGGGCCATGATGACGAGGGAACAAAAATGGGGCGGGTGGGGTAAAAAATTTTGCTGAAAAATTATATGTATGAATTTGATAAGGGAGAAGAGATAAATCTAATGGAATAGGTCTTAAATAATGATGCAAAAATTTCAATTTTTTTTTTTTTACACCTACAGAGTTATACTTTAGTTTCAAGAATACTGCAGTGATGAAATTACCAAATTCTTAACCAAGAAGAAATGTGTAGTGATTTGGCAACCTGAACACAGTTGCACAACAATAGATCTTGTTTTTTTTAATTTTTTTGTTTTTGTCCCCAAGGGTTAGGTATTCAAGGGTTCTACAGACAAGAGTTTTCCCTGTGCTATAGCTCTCTGATATATGTGCGGGGTCCAATAGTAATACTTGGCCCAATATCTCAGGGCACCAACTAAGGAGGATAGAATGTGATCTTATCCATACTACCTGACTACCCAGGTACTAGAGAGTATCTTCTCGAGTGTTGTTCTCGGTGGCACTATAAAAGTCAGGTAGCCGATCAGTTTATCTAAAGAGGGCTTCAGGAAATCTAGGCCGATCCGTACACAGGTGTTGTCTAATGCACTACCACTAGAAGGGGTACCAATAGGGGTTACAAAGGTAGACAACACTTGTGTTAGGTATTCTTACATTTGACTTATTATACATTATTGCAAGGCCTTATTAATATTGGCCTTTATTACATCTGAACATATTGTTCTACCTACTTGAGGGTTAGGTCCTTAACACTATGACACAAATCTATGATAATAACACTTCATAGAGTACTCTATTAACACGTAAAAGGTGATATGCATTAGTTTAGTAGATTTAATAACATTTCATAACATACCCTAATAGAGGTTGGAACAGTGACAACAAAGATTAAGCATTTCAACCACTTAGCACATAGAATTAGGTTAGATCTAGCATTGATTCATCTTTAACACAAGCAAAGAACTGAGAATCAACAGTTCTATCTATCATGCATAATAATATTAAGCACTGAGCATATTCATAACATAAACAACAAAATAAAAATCCAACCAAAGAAACAAGATATACGTGGTTCACCCCAATGTGGGGATACATCCACCAACCACTTTGTCTTCTTTATTATTCTTCAATCTCTTACATTCTATGACTTCTATGCACTAATCCATAGACCCGATCTTCGCACCAGATAGGAGGTCTGTGCACTAAGAACTAGATCCTCCTTCCAAAACTAGGCCAAGGCACAGGACCAATGCCTCTAGCGAGAACAAATCTTTAATAGATATACATTATGTTGCATAAAGAAAATCAAAACTACTTGCACTTATCTAACAAGAATTCACTACTTCTACCATACATTTTTACTTATTTATACTTTTAAAACCCCTTACAATAAGGCCTAATCATGGGTAAACCCCATGGGCCAACATCCCATAACGAAATAAAAAAAACCTAGATACCCTTTACTGGGTCCACATAGCCTGAAAAATCGGTGAGATTTGGGATCTCAGCTCTGCTTGGGCTCTCCTTTCTTGACCAATGTGTCAAATTCCAAAAAGTGGTCCAAACTTGACCAAGGTTTCCGCAAAACTTGGTCAAGGGCTAGTAGAAACACATATGAATGTAAGGAATGGAATGTCAAGGAAAGGAATGTCAATGAAAGGAAAGATTAGTCAAGGCAAGGCAAGGCATGTTAGGGAAAGGCATGGAAATGAAGAGAAAGTCAAGGAATGTCAAGGAAAGGCAAGTGAATGCATGGAAAGTGTAACAACTCTAGTTGAATAAATGTTTAAGGATTACTAAGTAAAAATTAATTAGGTGATTAATTGTCTTAACATGGTTTTAACTAAATAAAGATTGGCATAATAATATTAATTAAATATTTATTAATTAATTAATTGTTATAATTTTGATTAATTAATTAATTAAATTAATTACCTACCACATTGAATGAACAGGGTAATAAATTTAAAAGGGCTAATAAATTTAATTGTTTAAATTAAAAGATTACGTATATGACGCAAACGACCACCCTGCACGTCCGCTGTCACCAGGACCTTCTCTTTCCTCGGCCCGAAGAATTCAAAGGTTCTCCTAATTCCCTATCGAGAATATTCCTACCCACAGATTCTCTTCGTCGCACGATCCCCTTCCTTAAGTTCTCGGAGGATCGGAACTCGCAACTTCGGGATTCCCAAGGTTGAACACTGGGTCTTTGGATCCCCGCGACCCGATGGTCAGTCAACTTGTTGACTTTTTCCTGAAGGATTTCACTACTCGCAACCTCGCTATTTGTGATACCAAACTTTTGATTCTTCAACCTCCGATGTCCGAGGCACCGAGAATCCAATGCACACGTGTGACTTGATCCATCACACCCATCACTTCTATCAGGACTTTCGTGCTATCGCGATCTCTCTCCCTCGCGACTTTGAATACCCACTACTCGGACATTCACCCTTCGAGCTCCCGAGTTCACGAGATCCTTAGATCTCCGCTACCTGTCCTTCTCAGATGGACGGCTCCTAGCCTCCTCGCCACTTCACACCCTCGCAACCTTGTGACCTTTAACACCAATCTTTCAACCCTTCCACTTACGAGTTCCCGAGATGCGAGGTGCCACCTGTCCACTTGCCAACTCCTGTGGATCCACACTATCCTTGGAGTAGTCGAGATCTCCCTCCTCGCAATCTCATGACTCTCCTTACCAAACTTAGGACACTTTCCTCACGAGGTCTCGATAGGCGATCTCGTGAACAATCCAATGGCTCTGACCGACTTGGATCAACAGCGCTACCTTCCTGAGCTTTGAGTCTTCTCTACGCCTGCACTGTAACTACCTTGCACCTCTGAGAGATCCAACGGCTCTCGAAACTTCGTGAAATCTCTTTCAAAGATTTCATCCGTCCATTCTTCCTTTTAGGATTATTTGAAATAAAGAAATGTCTCTCCACGAGACTCATTTGCTCACTCGCCAACATGCGATGCTTCCTTCCGACTTCCACCAGCAACTTCCCTGCACTTATCCTTCAGGGAGTTTAAAGGTCTATTCCTTCTGAGCTTTTCCACTCTAATTCTTCAGAGGAACTTGCACACGCTCCTTGCGACAATCATTCAACAACTCCCAAGTGTTGAATCCCTTCGACTCCACGCACTTCCTACAGTAGCAGTCTTCAATCTCCTTTTGCTCAGATTAACAACTAAGACTTCTTCTTCAGCCTACGCACTCCTTGCACAGATTCAACAACCCACTTCCACTTTTGGGTGAATGAGAACAAAATTTAAACTCCTGAGCCTTCATCAACACACTCCCTGCGGATGACTTCAACTGCACATCTTGCAGGAATCTCCTGGATCAGATAGAGAAAACAATTGAAACTCATTCTCTCTCCCTTTCAGACTTTAGTTGAAACATAAAATCACATGCACAACATATACAAAGAAAATGCATAACAGAAACAAACATTCCTGAGCATATCAACAACATACAGAGAAAACAATGCAACCCATGAGTTTGAATCAAAGCTTTCTTCTATTAATTCAAATGCCTGTACATGGTTGGTTCTCATACAATGTTTTCTGCTTGCTCTTCTCTTCTCCTGAATGCTTGATTGATAATTTTATTTTACAAAGATACAATTAGGGTGTCCATATCCGTTTTCCCTTCCAGACTCTAAACTATCAAATCTAGACTTAACATCCTAGCTACCAACATTAAATCTATTAAATGCCTCCTATCTACTTCAGAAAAGAGCGTATGGATCGAGGTATGATACAATATACAAAAGGTGCTCTCTCATAAATGGTTCATTGAAGGTTTGGCGCTTCAATTTCAAACCTTTTCAAAGTAATATGTCATGTGTTAAAAAAACACATGCGCTGGCTCCACGCTCACTTTGGGTATTGCGATGCTCCTGCATCATACTCCTCGGCTTGAAAACTTTCATGGGATCCTTTCCATGAGATCCTGTACAGTCTATCCATGCTTTTGAACCTCTGCTTCACTTTCCCAGCTGGCATCTTCCACTGGATGGTTCTTCCATTTGACCAGATACTCAAAGTATTCCTTTCGCCTGGTCTTTTTGCTCACCCTCTTGTCAAGTATACGCTCCATCTGTGGATTTTCTGCTATCGACATCTGCTTCTGCCACTGGATTTTTGGCTGTCCATCACTTTTATCTCCTTCTTCCTCAACCTTATATGGATATAAGTATGAGACATTGAATGTTAGAGATATTCTGATGTCATCCGGCAACTCAATCTCATAAGCATTTTCTCCCAATTTCTTTAGGACTCTGCATGACCCAATTTTCTTCATTTTTAGCTTGTTGTATGTTCCTCTCGGGAACCTTTATTTCCTCAGATGAGCCAAAACTAGATCACCAACTTCGAATTGAAGCTGTCTCTGATGCTGATCCGCTCTGTGCTTATATTCCTAGTTTGATTCTAGCAATCGTTGCTTCACCCTGCTGTGAAGTTCTTCCATCACCTCTGTGAATTCTTCAGTGCTTGCACTCTTGGTCATTATCTGCTCTGAGTCCCTCAATTTAGATACTCCTCTTGGCTTCCTTCCATATACAATCCCAAATGGAATTTTTCCTGTGCTCCTGTTCACTGATTCGTTGTATGCAAACTCTACCTGTGGCAACACATTGTCCCAACTGTTGTGGTGCTCTATCACTAAGCTTCTTAATAAATCTCCCAGAATTCTATTCACCACCTCTGTTTTCCCATCCATATGAGGATGATAGGCTGAACTAAACATCAATTTAGTCCCCATATTCTTCCAGAGTGTCCTCCAGAAATGTCCAATGAATTTCGTATCCCTGTCCGATACTATGCTTCTGGGTAAACCATGAAGTCTAACAATCTCCTTGAAAAACAAGTTTGCGATATGAGTCGCATCACTGGTCTTATTGAATGGAATAAAATGTGCCATTTTTTAAAACCTGTCAACCACCACAAAGATCGAATCATGCCCTCTTTGCATTCTCGGCAATCCCAGTACGAAATCCATGTTGATTTCATCCATGGCCTCTCTGGTATGGGTAAGGATTGATAGAATCCTGCATTCTGCTTTCGGCCCTTTGAATGCTGGCAAATTCTACACCTGTCAACAAATTTTTTGACTTCCGACCGCATCCCTAGCCAAAAGTATGCTTCGCTCAACTTTTCAAATGTCTTATCATGGCCAAAATGCCCTACCAATCCTCTATTATGCTTCTCCTTTAGCAGATTCTCCCTCATGGAGCAATTTGGAATACATAGCTGGTTGCCTCTGAAAAACAATCCATTTTGGATCATGTAATCCATCCATGGGATTTTTTCTCTGAGAACTGGATTCTCAGCTGCCTCATATGCTTCTGGAAAATATGCATCACCTGCATACATGTCCTTAATGTTTTCAAACCCCAATGTTTTGACTCGGAACTCCTGCATCAACAAACACTTCCTGCTCAAAGCATCAACCACTTTGTTAGCAGTACCTGAAATGTGTTTAATTACAAATGTAAAATTTTTCATATACTCTACCCATTTACCATGTTTCTAATTCAACTTCTCCTGTTGAGTCACAAACTGTAGTGCATGATTATCACTGTACAAGACAAATTATTTCAGAATCAAATAATGCCTCCACTTTTTCAGTGCCTGAATGATAGAATAAAATTCTTTATCATAAGTGGAGTACTTCAATTTTTCCTCATCTAGCTTCTCACTGAAATATGCAATTGGTATGTCCTCCTGGCTCAAGACCACTCCTATGGCAAAGCCACTTGCATCACATTTTACCTGGAACACTTTTGTAAAATCCAACAACATCAAAAATGGTTGTTCTGTGATTTTCCGCTTCAACGGATTGAAGCTTTTCTCTGCCTCTTCAGTCCAACGAAAAGATTTATGTCTTTTATTGACTGTGTCCATAATTGTTGCGCTAATTCCACTAAAATTCCTGATGAATTTCCGGTAGAAACTATCCAATCCATGAAAACTCCTCACCTCGAAAATATTTCTTGGTGATGGCCAATTTTTAATTACTTCCACTTTACTTGGATCCATCTTTAATTCATTTTCCGATATGACAAACCCCAAGTAAATGATTTATGTCTTCATAAATGAAGATTTCCTCATGTTGATCAACAACTTCTCTTGCTATAGCTTCCTCATTATTGCAGCTAAATGCTTCAGATGCTCTTCCTTCGTTTTCCTGAAAATCAATATGTCATCTAGATAAAAAATAACAAACTTACCAATGAATTCCTTCAACACTTCATTCATCAGCCTCATGAATGTACTCGGTGCATTCGTCAATCCAAATGGCATGACTAGCCATTCGTACAACCCTTCATTTGTCTTGAATGTTGTTTTCCATTCATCGCCTTCCCTCATGCGAATCTGATGGTATCCACTTTTCAAATCAACTTTTGAAAAAAAATTGGCTCCACTTAAGCAGTCCATCAAGTCATCCATCCGTGGCAATGGAAACCTGTACCTGATGGTTATCTTGTTAATGGATCTAGAATCCATACACATTATCCAACCTCCATCTTTCTTTGGACTCAGTATCTTTGGAATGACACACAGACTTAAAGTTTCTCTGATCAGTCCTTTATCCAATAGTTCCTGCACCTGCCTTTTAACTTCCTCATTCTCCTGCGGCGTCAACCTGTATGCAACTTTATTTGGAAAATTGGCTCCTGGTATGAGGTCTATGTGATGAATCACACTCCTCATCAGTGGAAACAAATGTGGTAATTCATCTACCACTATGTCAGTGAAATCTTCCAGCAGTTCCTGAATTTCTTCCGGAAAATCGTCCATCCTTGTGCTGGTCAAAACAACTCTCGGTTTCTTGACCACAAATAATTGTGGATCTTCCTTCTTATTTACTTCTGCAAGTAGTTCCTTCCCATTCATGAGAAGTATATTATTTCTCGGCTCTGGCTTTACTTCTTTATTTTTAATTGGAAGTAGCATATGTGTTCTTCCATTCTTCTCCAAAGTATATGTATTCATTTTCCCATCATGAACTACATTCCTGTCATATTCTCATGGTCTGCCTAGCAATAAATGACATACATCCATAGGAATAACATCACAGAGAATTTTATCATTGTATCCTTCTATCTTGATGTCAACTAAGCATTGTTTGGTGACATTTACCTGATGTCCCTTCTGTATCCATGAGGCTTTGTATGGTCTTGGATGATCAGTAGTCTCCAACTCCATTTTCTCCACCATCTCGGTTGAAACGAGATTGTCTGTGCTACCACTATCCACGATAACCTTGCACACTCTGTCTTTGGTTTTGCATGCAGTTCTGAACAGTCTATTTCTTTTAGCCGTGTCCTCCACCTCCTTCTTGGGTGTCAAGAGAACCTTACACATCATTAGTGACCTTCCGTATTCTGTGTCTTTTGCCTCAACATTTCTCCTCTGTGCTTTGGCGATGTGAGCTTCTCCTCTGTCCTTTTTCCTATATAGACAGTCAACTGCTTTATGTCCATCCTTTCCACATGTGAAGCATGTGATGACTCCACCTCTTCCTCTTCCTCTATCTCTGGTACGAGGAAATGTGCTATTATCGGCGTATCCTCCCCTATGTTCTATCTGCTGCCTTCGTTGTTCAGTGTGTTGGCCTTGTTGTGAACTTCCACCTCTTTCTGTTCTAGTCTAAGGATTTTTCCAGTCGTCCTTGGATTTCTAGAACCTATCTTGGGCAGCTGACTTATATTTTGGTTGGATCCTACCTCGGCCTCGCTATGCTGGCTTATGGCTTAGATTTTCTTCAGCTTTCAATGCCATCTGATACACATCCTCCACCGTTCTGATGGTTTTCATACTCATCTCATCTTGGATATTGTATCTTAAGCCATTCATATACCTAGAAAATTTTTCATCATCGCTCTCCCGATGACCTGCTCTGATATTGAGCTTGTAGAATTCCTCGGTGTACTCCTTCACTGTCATGAAATTCTGTCTAAGGTTCTTCATTCTCCTGAACAATGTGATTTGATAATCCCTTGGGATGAATTTTTCCTTCATCTTCACAATCATTCGATCCCAGTTTTTGATCTTTTTCTTTCCTTTGGAATGTCTATCTGCTTGAAGCTTGTCCCACCATATTGTTGCATGTCCCTTCAATTTTGTGACAGCATGCCTAACCTTTTTATCTTCTTTGATATTCTCATAATCGAAGTAGGTGTCAAGAGCCCTAATCCAATCTAGAAGCTCTTCTACATCTAGAATTCCTTCGTAAGATGGAATGTCCATCTTTGTTTTTGAACTCATCGGGGCGATAGCTTTAATCAATCGCTCGTTGGCTGCATCTTTGGTAGCAACTTCTCCTTCTGGCTCAACTTCAATTTTTCCTTCAGAGTCACTCAGATCTCCAGCACTGGTTGTGCATCTTTGTGCTGCTTCCATATCTTCTAATCTCACAAGGAGATCACGTATCTGCCTTTCCATTTTTGGATTCGGTACTTGTCTTTCCCTCCTCGGTGGCATGGTGGAATTTTTCCTTTCTTCTCTGCTACAGAAAGCAAAGAGATTTTCTTGCTCTGATACCACTCTGTGTGTATCAGAGTGATTTCCTTTTCTTCACCCTATTGCCTGAAATATACAGACAAGATATCCACTCTGATACCACTCTGACGCAAACGGCCACCTTGCGTGTCCGCTGTCACCAGGACCTTCTCTTTCCTCGGCCCGAAGAACTCAAAGGTTCTCCTAATTCCCTATCGGGAATATTCCTACCCACAGATTCTCTTGGTCGCACGATCCCCTTCCTTAACTTCTCGGAGGATCAGAACTCGTGACTTCATGAGTCCAAAGGTTGAACACTGGGTCTTTGGATCCCCGCGACCTGATGGTCAGTCAACTTGCTGAATTTTCCCTGAAGGATTTCACTACTCGCGATACCAAAATTTTGATTCTTCAACCTCCGATGTTCGAGACACCGAGAATCTGATGCACATGTGTGACTTGAGCCGTCACACCCATCACTTCTATCAGGACTTTCGCGCTATCGTGATATCGCTCCCTCACGACTTTGAATGCCCACTACTTGGATGTTCACCCTTCGAGCTCCCGAGTTCGCGAGATCCTTAGATCTCCGCCACCTGGCCTTCTCAGATGGACGACTCCTAGCCTCCTCGCCACTTCATGCCCTTGCGACCTCATGACCTTTAACACCAATCTTTCAACCCTTCCAGTTACGAGTTCCCGAGATGCGAGGTGACACCTGTCCACTTGCCAACTCCTGTGGATCCACACTATCCTCAGAGTAGTCGAGGTCTTGCTCCTCGCAATATCGCGACTCTCCTTACCAAACTTAGGACACTTTCCTCACGAGGTCCCGATAGGCGATCTCGTGAACAATCCAATGGCTCTGACCGACTTGGATCAACAACACTGTCCTCCTGAGCTTTGAGTCTTCTCCACACCTGCGCTGTAACTACCTTGCACCTCTGAGAGATCCAACAACTCTCAGAACTTTGTGAAATATCTTTCAAAGATTCCGTCTGTCCATTATCCCTTTTAGGATTCTGTGAAATAAAGAAATGTCTCCCCACGAGATTCGTTTGCTCGCTCACCAACCTGCGACGCTTCCTTCCAACTTCCACCAGCAACTTCCCTGCACTTATTCTTCAGGGAGTTTAAAGGTCTATTCCTTCTGATCTTTTCCACTCTGATTCTTCAGAGGAACTTGCACACGCTCCTTGCATAAATCATTCAACAACTCCCAAGTGTTGAATCCCTTCGACTCCGCGCACTTCCTACAACAACAGTCTTCAATCTCCTTTTGCTCAGATTAACAACTGAGACTTCTTCTTCAGCCTCCGCACTCCTTGCACAGCTTCAACAACCCACTTCCACTTCTGGGTGAATGAGAACAATATTTAAACTCCTAAGCCTTCATCAACACACTCCCTGCAGATGACTTCAACTGCACATCTTGCAGGAATCTTCTGGCTCAGATAGAGAAAACAATTGAAACTCATTCTCTCTCCCTTTCAGACTTTAGTTGAAACATAAAATCACATGCACAACATATACAAAGAAAATGCATAACAGAAACAAACATTCCTGAGCATATCAACAACATACAGAGAAAACAATGCAACCCATGAGTTTGAATCAAAGCTTTCTTCTATTAATTCAAATGCATGTACATGGTTGGTTCTCATACAATGTTTTCTTCTTGCTCTTCTCTTCTCTTGAATGCTTGATTGATAATTTTATTTTACAAAGATACAATGAGGGTGTCTATATCCATTTTCCCTCCCAGACTCTAAACTATCAAATCTAGACTTAACATCCTAGCTACCAGCATTAAGTCTATTAAATGCCTCCTATCTACTTTAGACAAGAGCGTATGGCTCGAGGTCTGATACAATATACAAAAGGCGCTCTCTCATAAATGGTTCATTGAAGGTTTGGCGCTTCAATTTCAAACATTTTCAAAGTAATATGTCATGTGTTAAAAAAACACATGCGCTGGCTCCACGCTCGCTTTGGGTATTGCGATGCTCCTGCATTAGTATATGGAGGGGATAAGGAGCATTAATAAATAAGGATAAGGAGAATTAATAATAGGATAAAGCAATAACAATCGGATAATATAATTAATGTGTAGGCGAGGAAATAAATTAGGAGAAAGGGCGATGAAGGGGGGATATGAGTGGAGGAGGCTTATGGAAAGGGGGATCATTTTTGGAGGGGTTCTCTTGGATTTGCACAGGAGAGTTTGAGTTCTGTAGTCAGGAAGGATTAGTACAGGGGCACCTGTTTGCTGTAGGTTTTGGGCACGGGGGCCAGGATATCCATATGGTATCCTGGAGCTAGGACTCTATCCTAGTTGGTAGGGTGGGAACACGGTTTGGGCAGAGTTGGTCTGTGGCTTTAAGCTGGGCAAGGCAGTAGCAGGAAGGTCAACAAGACAAGCAGAGGGTTAGCATCAGACCAAGGTATGTTAATTTATGTATTTGTTTTATTCTGTTATGAAATTATTATTCGTTGATAAATTTAACATGTGTATGTGCTGAATTATAAGAAATAATTAATTTTTCTGCATTCAAGTAGAAGTTCATGTTTCAGTTTATGGAATAAATTGATGTTTAAATTAATACGGTTATTACACATGGTATTAGAGCTATTTGTTTGAAATTTGGGCCTGAAGGGCCAAGCTCTAGCTCCAGCTCCACCTCCTGCAAGCCAAACCCACTAATATCTATTATATGTAGATCAATATATATATATGCTTCCTAGGCTAGATGACATTATAGGCATATAAATGGGCATATGTAAAAGACATTTAGTTAAACTATAAAAAAAAAATATGTGCATATAAATGGAGTAAAAT
>SNQJ01S0141976.1:0-16418 GCA_010110895.2 Picea sitchensis
GCATAAACCGATCCTTGCGTTGGACTGGAACAAAGTTGTGTGATCCACCCAGGTATGATAGATTAAATGATATAAGAATGTTTGTAAAGGAATTTGAATTTCATGTACCTGAATAACAAAGGTTGTTAGTACTTGATGTCATCTTAAAGGTGACTCCAGCTAGATGGTGGGTTTCACATAGAGAGGGGATAAAATATTGGTCACAATGCAACAAACTCATGCAAATAAGGTTCAATATTGAGGAAGAAAACAATGCACATAAGTATACAGGAGAGAGTGACCTAGCAGGCCATGTTGATAAGTGCAAGGATTTATGGAGTTCAGTACTATAGATAGAATGGACACACAAATTTATACACACACTGGACACAATTCTAAAGAACTAGTATTTGGAATTGGAAATGTGCAGGGAGACGACACGATGGGAAGATTTTATTCAAAGTTTCAGAGTCATGTTCACATTTGAACATGAATCCCCATCCATAGATGCAACATTACAGGATATTTAAAGTAAAATTTTCGTGGAAGAAGGAGCGATGGAGGTAATATCAGTGTGCAATGTGCAGTGTGTAGAGAGCCAATACAAATATCCATTATTTATTGGAGTTCTACAATGTAGCTAAGGAAGAATATGATGAGGACAATCCTAGAAATGTACAAGTACCTAAAACAGAAGGAGAATGAGCAGTAGAAGGTCCAGAGCTTGATTCCACCGCATACACATAATTGATAAAGATGTAGAAGGTAAACATTGGGACATCATATAATCCCAAGTTTGTGCAGATACAATATTATTGGAGTGATGAGACAATAGAGAAGATTGCAAACTTACTACGAGAATACCAAGACCTATTCCCAATGACATTTTCAGAGATGAAGGGGATAGCAAGAGAATTAGGTGAGATGAAGATTCCAGTGAAACTAGGTTCTAAGCCAATGCGGCAAAGGCCTTACAGGTCAAATCCAAAGTACAAAGAGAAGGTGAAAGTTGAACTGGATAGGATGTTGGATGCAAGAATTATTGAACCGGTAGAGGAATCTGAATGGATTAGTCCAATATTGGTGTAAGAAAATAAGACAGGAGGAATCAAGATCTGCGTGGATATGAGGAAGTTGAATGACACGTGTTTACATGATCCATTTCCAATAACATTCACAGATGAGGTACTAGAGAATGTAGGACGACAAGAGACTTATTCTTTTACAGATGGATTCTCCAGGTACCATAAGAGAATAATTGCACAAGAGTATTGACACAAGACCCATTTTGCGACTGAGTGGGGGAGCTATCAGTATATAGTTATTCCATTTGGATTGAAGAATGCCCTGGCGATGTTTTCCATAGTAGTGGTTGCAACATTCAAGGAGTTCATCCACAATTTCTTAGAAGTGTACCTGGATGATTGGACTGTGTTTATTCTACTTAAGGATCATATATAAGTCCTTGGGATAATGTTGGATAGGTGCAGACAGTGTCATATTTTGTTGAATATGAAGAAGTGTATTTTGTGCATACCATTTGGAATTATGTTGGGACACATAGTGAACAGACATGGACTATTAGTAGATCTAGCCAAGATCGCAGTAATTTTGGAGTTAGAACCCCCTACATCAGTCAGAAAACTGAGAGAAACATTGGGTCATATAGGTTATTATAGGAAATTTATCAATGTATATGCATAGATCACAACACCAATGTAAACTTTACTGAAGAAGGAAGAAAAGTTTCAATGGAATGAGGACTGTCAGAAGGGGTTGGACACTTTGAAACAAAAACTGGTAACCGCTCCAATTTTGATCTTTCTGTATTGGAACAAAGAGTTCCATGTACATGTAGATGCATTGTCCATAGAATTAGGTGTAGTGTTGTCATAACCATGGGAACGAGACATAGATCATCCAATCACTTTTGCAGGTAGGAAGTTGTCTATAGTAGAGAAGAATTATACTACCATGGAACGAGAAGGATTGGAAATGGTCTATGTGCTACAAAATTTTAGACATTACTTTACTTATTGGGGTCTCACTTTAAGATGTACATAGACCATTCTGCATTAAAATACATTCAATAAGCCAGTGTTGGGGGGGAGAATATGCAGATGGTTATTATTGTTTCAGTAATATTAATTTGAAGTTGTAGTGAAACCAAGGAAGTTGAATGCAGGGACATACCATCTATCACACATATTGTCAGGGGAAGATGTAGGAAATTTACATGAAAACTTACCAAATGCACACCTGTTTACAGTGAATATGGTGGATGATTACTTCTTGGACATCATACAATTTCTAAATAAAGGAATGGCTCCATCAGGGATGAAAGTAGAGAAAAAGAAACAACTGGTAGTGAAATCAACAGATTATCAGTTGATTGTAGGGAATTTATACAAGTTGGATGCAAATAGAATACGTTGTGTATTGGAACATGAGAGACCAATGATACTTTAATAAGAACATGACAGGATTACAGGAGGACATTATGCATGGAGAGAAACTGCACAAAATATTTGTGTAGAGGAATTTGGTGGTCTACACTTCACAAAGATGAAAAGGAATACTGTCAATCATGTGATGTATGTCAAAGAGTGGGAAAGTAATCTAGGAGAGATGGAATTCCTTTAAATCCATAGGTTTCATTGCAAGCATTTGATAAGTGGGCCATAGACTTTGTAGGACCAATCAATCCACAAGAAAGAACGTTAGGGGTAAGGTACATTATCACTGCGAACGAGTATTTGAAAAGATGGGAAGAATCCGCCCCATTTATAGATTTCACTGCAGAGACTTCTGTGAGGTTTTTGTTTGAGAATATAGTCATAAGGTTTGGATGTCTATGCATATTACTCAGTAATCAAGGCACACAATTTCTTAATAAGAAAATTGCATCATTGAATAAGGAGTTCCAAATCCATCATCAGAAGAGTACCCCATATCATCCTTAGGATAATGGAACATTGGAGGATTTCAATAAAATATTGGAGATTTCCTTGACCAAAATTTGCAATGTAGGGAGAGACAATTGAGAGTTAAGAGTTCCTACAGTATTATGGGCTTACACGATGACAAGTAAGAAGTTGATAGGCCAAACACCTTTTATATTGGTATATGGGAAGGAATAAATAATGCCAATGGAGTTCATTCTACCTAGCATGCGCATTGCAACAATCACTAAGCTATTGGACACTGGCGCAATAGAAGAGAGATTGACATAGTTGGTATAGCTTGAGGAAGATCGATTTGTCACAGGTTTTCATCAACATGTTTAGAAGGATAGATATAAATCTTGGCATGATCAACACATAAAATATATAAAGTTTCAAGTTGGATATCTAGTACTACTCTATGACAACAAGTTTATGCAGCATCTGGGAAAGTTTATAATGCACTGGTTAGGACCCTATGTGATTCAGCGGGTAACATAGACAGGTGTTGTGCGGTTGGAAACCTTGAATGGAGAAGTATTTGGAGGAATGGTGAATGGAAGTTGTTTGAAACTCTATAAATATGATTGACAATTTGCGTAGTAATCTGGGATGTGCCAGAACTTGTGTATTATAATAGTTGTACCATAGTAGCAAGGAAAACAAGGAAAAAAAACAAAAAGTAGAAAAATAAAGAGATCAAATAAAAAATAGACATAGGAAAAAGAAAAAGAGTGTTCAGTACCAAGGCATATGGTTATAATAGAACTGCACTAATTTAGGAGACAATACATAGATGAGACAGATTGCGAAGCAAACAGATAAAAAAATGAAGAACAAGTGCACAGTTTAGCAATGACAAGACCATTAAAAGCATTAAATCATAGAAACGATGATTATGAAGTGAGATTGACATGTCATAAAGATGTCGTAGAGTATTAAATGGTAAACATTGTCGGAAATCACAATAGATTGGTAGTACGAGGGAAAAATTACACAATGGATTTGGTAATAAAGGAGCATTTAGTTAAACAACTTATCACCTTTGGTAGTGGATTAGAAAAGGAAGTTAAGGAAGGATGAGACATGTACAGTTGGCACAAAGATAGAAAAACAATAGAAGGTTGTGAAGGGTGAGTCATTTTTGCATGCGAGCGAGAGAGAAACAAGAGCGAACCATAGAAAATTTGAGAGCACCAGAGCTGAGCAACAACTACCCGCAAAGAGATTTTAAGCTAGTCTAGGAATCCGTCAATGAAGTGGAATGGCACCACCAGAAGTTGGAGGACCATATGCAGTAGTGAGGAAACATGCGAAGATACTAGTAACATCACCAAAGGTTAAGGAGGTAGTTAGAGCTTCGGCTTCGATGCCACCAACAAGATTTCACAGAGACTACCTACCGTCACGGATGGAAAATTAACCACTTGTCACTTTACCAACTAATGGGAAGTACCCATTGGTGATATCACTATTTTTGGATGGTGTAAGTAGTGACGAAGATATGCTGGAGAAGATTGCCAACCTAAAGTTTATGGACCATGATATCAGAGATGCACAAAAATTTGCTAAGTTGGTCAGGGAGAAATATTTTCACGCTAGGACTGTCCTAGAAATAGGATCAATCATTCTCGAGCCATAGGATTGGGCGTCAGGGTTGCAGAAGGTGGGAATATTTAACCGATTGGAAATTACGCATTTCAGGTAGAGTACATAAATTAATGCATGCGTGAAGGTATTTTTAATATCTGTTAATGGGGAGACACTCTGGTTGGACCCCCTAGTATCAATCGATACTGTGATGCTTGTGGGAATAACATGACTTCCAAAGGCTGAAGAGGACCCAACCATTCTATTTAATAAATTAGGAGAGCGAGCACTCTCAGAATTATTGAAGGAAAAATTTGAGACATTTAGAGGAAAGAGGGGTCTATATGTTAAGAGCATCAACGATAAAAATGTGAGGTTTTTGATGTAGGTATTGGCATACAATATGCTATTATAATTTCACAAAGATGAAGTACCATTTTTAGTCATTGCATCCAAAAAGAAATGTATGGAAGGAGTTTAGATGAATTGGGCTACCTTTTTAGTCAACCAATTTTTACAGGATAGAATGCAGGCCCAGGAAAAGAGCACGGAAATACACTATGCATGGTTGTTGATATTCATTGAACTGTTTAGGTGGAAAGAACCATGATATTACCAGTGAATGTACACATCAGTTAGCAACAATTTGGTTGGGAGGTATGCCAATTTATGGCATACAACAATTAAGAGAATATAGGATGACAATAACGCCACATTTTTTGTGCACTTGCAAAATATCACATATACAGTTGGGCACACACCATGAATATCAGTCAAAATAGTAGAAACATACAAATATATTGTGTAGTTTAGAGAAATCATGCACCATATCTATCTGCGGGCCATGAAAGATCCAACGTGCTAATGGTTTCCAACTAGTTATCGGTTGACAACAAAGGACATGAGATTTATAGTCAATGACTGGGAGGACGACTGGAAAATCCCATTCGAGAAAACGGGCACTCAGATGAGGGAGAAGAGCATGAAAAAAAATATGAGGATCTTGATGATGAGTAGAACAATGGAATGAGATATCAACCTCAACCATCCACAACAACGACGCAACGGCCAGTCCCAAAAGAAGGGACAAAAGGGAAGGATATGGGAACAACACCTGCAGAGGGGGAACACAAGAAGGCCAAAGAATAGAGACAGACTCAATTATATATGTATATAAAATAATGATGATATGGATATAATTGGTTACTAGATATGGGATACAACAGAGGAAATATGGGAGGAAGCAGTAAGGAAGCAAGAAGAGAAACAAAAGAAAGTGCAAGATCAGTTAGCGACACTCCAACAGATGCAGGAAGTAGCTAGCATCATGAAATATCAGAGGATTGGGGAAGGACCATCCACTGTGCCAAGGAGAGAACCAGAAAGCGCACAACTTTCCCTGACATAACTAACAATAGGGCATAGAACCTTACAGATTGAGGAAGATGTGCTAGAGTTTCCAATGGGAGAATTACATGAGAAAATAAATTTGATGGGCCACCTTAATATATTCGTATCAAATATTCCCATGAAAATAATACAGGACTTGCAAGAAGGAATGTTTCAATAAATGAAGAACATAGGAGAGGAAGCACACAAAGAATTGGAAAGAGTAAGGGATGAAAGAGCCCAATTAAAAGAAAAATATGAAACAACACTTCAACAAAAGAGGGAATTTGAAGGATGAGTAGAAGAAGTTCCGAGGAATAAATATGAGGCTGAGGAGAGGGACACAAAATAATTATAGGATAAGGACGAAGTTGAATCCATGGCGCAGAAGACCCAAGTGACAGTCCAAAATTTATATAAGGAAATTCCTAAATTTCCCATAGTAGTCGAAGCACTATGGAGGAGAAAGTGTTAAATATTGGTGAATTCATTAAGGTATTTAGGGACCATATCTAGGAATTACAGTCGAGGAATATTCCAGGAATTCCACCATAGGTGTGCAAAGGCATGGTGAATATGACAACAAAAATTGTTTCCAACATTAAGAAAGTAGAAGGAGAATGTGAAAAACTCTATGAGGAGAGTGCACAGGTGTGGACAAAATTAATAGAATACCTAGAGATGAAGGCCATAGAGGCCAAGATAAGAGAAGCATAAGAACAGTTGCACCAGGAAGTAGAAAAAGTGGCTACATTGCCACCAGTGGAGCGCATGTCAACCATTTTGGCCCAATGATAGACATATGCAGAAGTGCATAGAATGAGGGATCAACAAAAGATCCTTAAAAAGAGACCAGAACCACTACAGGAAGAATCAATGAGTGCAATTGGATAGTTGGCCACTGTGTAGGGTAAGGTCAAGAAAGAAGAGATTGAAGAAAAGGATAAACTTACAAACTTGACTGTGCAGGGGATAGAGGAGATACAACAACATAGGCCACAATCATCAAAGAGGTGTAGGTAGCAAAGGATGCCTCTCAAAATTTCATTTCGGCGTGGAAGAGAAGGCAACAGGCCTGAGTGGCTCGGGATGAGCCACATGTGAGTGTTGGGGGCATGTTGGACATATAGTCTTGGAAATATTTTTGATACAATTTTGGGAAAAAATCCTAATTATAGGAAAAGTGTGTGGAAGAAGAAGGAAAGGTAGAGAGCTTGCAGCTAAGGTGCATCCAGGATGATAGTGTGCAAAAGGAGGAAAGAATGCAGGAGGAAGACAATGCACAAACAAAAGAATAAATCTGACAACGGATAAAGAAAGAGAGTGAGGGAATAAATCATGGCATAAGGATGAAAACTTGACATTCCAAAAATAGTAGAACAACAGAAAAGCAACACGCATATTGAAAAGCAGAAGAAAGCAGTCGAACAACCAGATAATTGAACTGGCCATGCATTGTAATGGGGTATTTTTGGGATGTTTAGATTAGGGTTTCTATCCTTGGATGGCTATACAAATATATAATGGTTTGGGATATTAGGGGTTCAATGTTGAGATATAGTCTATAAGATATATTGATGGGTTCCTCACTATTCTGTGAAGGATGGGGTTCCCGGTTTAGTTGGTTTTTGAATGTAATAGTTTGTGATGGGAAGAATGAATAAAGGAATGCCAAAGAGATGATATTGAATCATTTGTTGTCTTTCTTTTATATTTTTTTTTATGGATTATGGATGGATTCATAGTATATTAATTTTACCTCATGTTGAATCTTTGCGCAATAAGAATAACTATACAACAATGAAGTATATATGAATCTATAATATACATTTTATAGGAATTTGAATCATAAGTAAGTAATAATAAATATGAACCAAGTTACACGCACTAATGGAATAAGAAAGAGTGAACCGAATGATTTCCTCCCATTCCCTCAATACAACAAAAGCTTCGTTCTCATAGTCCCAATAGATACCTTAGGTGAGACTTCCTCTGTGAAAACATGTGATGTTGAAAGGGTTGGTGTCTGGTGGGTTTTGTTGGTAAAGGATAAATAGAACCTAGGGTCTTACAACCTTCACATAACACCAACACTAAATATTTACAAAATAAATCTAGAAAATCTAGAAAATAAAAAAACATAAAGAGAAAACAAGAAACCCTAAGAAATGACCCAAACTAGGAGATTCCCCAGTATGGTCGCCAATTCTGATTAAGATATTTTTCCCCTGTGACCTTGGGTCAATTCATGGCAGAACAAGACTAGATTTAGAAGACAAAACCTACCCTCATCTGTATTGATGAATATAATAAATAACTATTTTTATAAAGGGAGAGAGAGAAAGAAAGAAGGACATGCCTCACACCTTGAATCCTTCATTTGATGTCAATCCTTTCTCTCGCTTCTTGAAGCACTCTTGATCTCTTCCAAAACTACCATGCAATAGGAAATCAATAATAGACTGCTAAAATGTAGTTATACATTCAAACAACATATATGTTCTTCCTTGCATAACTCAATAGGGATAGGAACACACCTTGTAGTTATATAGAGAAAGGAAGGAACATTGGAAAAGGAATTTCCAGGTATGGGATGCTACTCAGAGAATGAAGGGATTAGGGAAGCTTGATAACATTTTCCCAGCATGATCTTGCACCTTAGTTCTTCTTTTTCATCCATTCCCTAAATGGTGCCTTTATTCCATCCTTGAGAGGTTAAGGAGGTTGAATTTCGCTTGGTATGAGATTAGGGAGGTTGGGAAATGATCCCAAACGAAATCCCCACCGAAAAAAGTGGAATTATTTTTTTTTTACATTTTTTGAGGGCATCCATGGGATGCAAGCTAGAAAGGTGCGTATGTCCACATGTTGCACAAAGGAAATCCATGGATATAAGAAAAATTCAAGTTTTTTAGGTAACTTTGATGAGGGAAGTTGGGATTTTGAATAGAAATCTAGAGGAAGGGTTGGGCCATGTCATAAATGCATAGGTCTGGAAATTTGTGGTATAACAAGAGGTCACAAAGGAAACAATGACAAAATTCATTATATTACCTCAAATAGGAGAAAGATGTTATACTAGGATAAATTCATAGCTAGATGTTATGAGGTAGTTCCTCGAACCAAGAGAGGCTTTAGTAAAGAAATGGATAGTGTTTGAATGTTGGTCTTTGCCACACCCATGGGAGGATGTGGCTATCTTTGTGCAACAATACTTCGCTTGTGAAGGTTTCTATGGAACTATCTACATATAACATATTCTATTTCTAGACCTCTATGCCACAATCCACCAATCAACATGCCATATTTCTTATTTCGAACATTGTAGACAATGGCCGCATTGGTTCAAAGGGAAAATAACTTGACAGAAGTCATATCTCACCATGTCCTTATAAAGTGTTTGGTGGAGAATGCACTATAAAAAGAGGGCCACAGCTAGAACAACATCATCCAACTAACTGTTCTTCTCACCGAAGGTGAAGTGGCTGCACTTCAGGCTACCCAATAGATGACTCTTTCCCTTTTGGCATTAACCGTAGTTGCAACTCGTTCGCTATGTTGAAAATGGTGTTTTCATTGATGTCAAAGGTAGAATATGATGACAAGTCCAAGGATCGAACCATATAGATAGAGGAAGAAAATAATTCCCATGTGCGTAATCGAGGAAGAAAAGAGTCTTATGATAGAATAATTACAATTTGCTAAATATAGATGGTGCATAGGAAGATCGGGAAAGCGTGAAATGAATGAGAAACAATGATCTTAGCAAGAGAGGTCTCAATTAACCAAGATCAAGTAAAAAACAATTTCCAAATTATCCCACATACACAAGAATATTCTACTTCAAAGGGTTTATAATGAAAAGGTGATTTTATGAAGTGTGAATGCAAGTGGACAAGCCCTTATCTAAATTAATGGCGGAGATTAAATTCTTAACCAGAGATCGACGATGTATAATTATTTGGAGTGGTGTGGTTCCATCAGAGTTCAATTTTTCGGAGTGATTAGTTCAATCCATTTTGAGATACCCCAACCAGAAGAAGTATGATGACCTAAGAACCTGGTCGTAGTCCAAGGTCATATGGAAGAGCCTAGAGGTTGATAGACCTCTAATGGATCGAGCCACGACAACATCCATGTGTAACACAATGACTAGACTACATGTCATAAGAATATTGGTCCACGTACAATCAAAGATCCAACTCATAGTTTCGAGTAGGGCCAAAATTTGTTATAACGCCAACATGAGGTCAGCTACCACATCAACATTAAGTCAACTTCCATGTAAAAACCTAGAAAATGATACATCACACAACACACATGAATGGGTCCAGCCAAGATGTCGGGCTAGTTCTATGACATATGCCACATCAGAACCACGTAAGAAACAAGGATAAAGCCATGTGTCAAACCTTGTACAATGCCACATCATCCAACACCCATGGAAGGGGCCATGTGTCATACCTCGTACAATTCCATGTAGAGGTACCATTATTCCACTTATCATAAAAAGACAGTAGCCACGTCATACCAGAGCATGAAAGAGTCTGGTGATGAAGGAGACTTTGAGTTAATGATAGTCATCGATCTATCAGAGCTAGAGCGGGAGAGAATATGAACCATTAACCAGAGAGAAAGGATGCAATGGGACTCCGATGGGAAAACATATGAGAGCTAGTGATAGTCGTTGATTTGGCATGGCTAGTAGATCTTTGTTGTTTGTCTAAGAATAAATGATTGAAGTGGACTGTGATTGGAGGTACTCCAATAATGAGGGACTTCGAGAATGATAGTGAGTTATCTCAACTATAATGTCAGAGACATGAAATTAGCAAGGACAGTTCCACATGTCAAGTGCCAAGTCAACAAGGTATACAAAGAAGGGATGGAGGAAGTGATGACGTTTTATGACAGCTTGGTAGTTAGGGTGACGTCAACATGTTAGTGTGGTAGCTAGAGTATCCCAAAGGATGATGTGTGTCAGATTTTAATTGCGTGAAATGAAAGTGGGCCCCAGTTTGACGTGTAGACTGTTATGACATCGTATCAAATTTGATCTGTTGATCTGGATAGTGAGAAGATATCCACCATTCATCAGAGAGGCTCTGGTCAGAGTAGATTTTGTTTCCTACAACATAGGTACTCTGACAAAGGAGCTTTGAGGAGAAATCTAGACCATAGTTCGACATGCAAGTGAGATGAAATCTCAGTCGTAGATCATTGTGGGTCCCACCTGACCTTCTCACAAGTAGATAGAGAGACGAAAGATCATTGTCATGCATGTTGAAGGAGTGATGTGATTAGATCCTTTGATTTTAGACTGCACAGACCGTTGGATATGTCAAAATATGCGTCATTGAAGAGGATCTAGTCAGAGTATAGTTATATTATGAAGAAGATGGGATCCGACGAATAGGACTCCGAGATCTAATGATATCCATTGATATAATATCAAACGGCTACTAAGAAATGAGGACATATTGTGTTGAGTGCACCTTGATGATATTGATATCAAGGATACAATTGACAAACTAGATCAAATTTGGACCAGATCCTACAATGGCTGAGTATTGTGGTCCTAGGTGTCTAATAGGCTTGGTGGTCCTAATGAAAGTGATCACAAATCAATGGAGGAGATTGATTGAAGATTCAGATCAGACGGTTGTGATCAAGAAAAGAAATGATCAGATGGTTGTTGTGTGTCAAGTCTGTATAGTGTGTCTTGTTGAATAGAGAAAAGATTGATGGTCACGACTTGTTCAAGGATTAGATCGGATGACTCCTGAGAATTAAGGTTTGTGTGAAGAATTGCATGTGATGGAAGGAATCTAAAGACCAATTTTCATAGAGGGTATTTTAGACTGACTTAATGGAGAATTGATGGACCTAGAGAGGAATTATTGGATATGAATCAGTTGAGAAAAAATGTATGGAGTATGAGCTCAAACATATATATAATGATGCCAAGATTGTGTTGAAGGAGAGGAGGTGCGATGGATGTGTGAATAGTGAAGAAAGAAGTGCATGGAAGCAGAAGTGCAAAGAGAAGAGGATCTGAGACTCGAAAGAGGATGGAATAAAGGAAGATTTGAATGTCTAAGGGTGGCAGGTTGGAGATCGGAAGGGGATTGAATTCCTCATTATAAGTTGGTTCTTACATTGAAGGTTGGTGCCTTCTTTATCAACAAGTGGGTGTTTGCAGTGCAAGTTGGTGCATGTGGTTCTACAATTTGGTGCTTGTAGCAAGGATTGGTGTACTTGGTAGGTTGGTTCCTGCAAACATTATTGTTGAGTTGGTGCTCAATCAAGGATATTGGTTTCTCCTATAGGTTGGTTCTTGCAATAATTGTAACAATAGGTTGATTCCTACAAGATATTATAAATAAAGTTTTGTGGTTTTCTCCCAGTTGGGTTTCCACATTAAATATCTGTGTACTATGCCTTTGTATTGATCTCTATTGATATGGTTAATCCTTTACGTTGCTTATGATTGATTATGTAATGACTATTTAAATTGGTAAAGAGAAAACATGGTAAAAATATGTCTAATATTGATTCACCCCCCCTCTCAGTATTAGTGTATATTCCAACACATTAGGTACCAATACTGCGGACACGGTGCGTCTAGATGTTGTGAATCCTCCACCAGGAAACAATGCCATGAATACAATGAGCCCCACTATTGTGACTCCACTACCAAATAAATCTAGAAGGTCACCAGGAAAAGGAGCCAACTTGTTGCAACTCTGGTGAAGGATGACCACGACATCGATATTGAGGTAATTTCTACCCAACCCTTGACAAATAGAGTCAGAGGGTTTACAAAGAGGCAAACCCTTGTTGCAAGGAAATGGAGAACCAACCATGAAACTACAACTCAACACAAAAATAAGATAATTGAGGAGCCAAAGGAACAAGTCGAAGAGGAGCACCATGAAAGAGAAGAAGCAAAACCCTCCCTTGACATACAAGAACTAGAGGAGAAAATTAACTTGGAATCCAACGAGGCCTTTGATAACACACAAGTACCAGACCAGGGAAATCTTGGAGAATACCTCAACACTCTCCTAGCATCATATTCAGATGAAGAAGAGTTAGAGTTAGAATCCCCCACTGATCCACAAGAACCAGTGGGAATCCCTTCTCAAGAACAAACTCCAATAGAGACAGAGGACCCAACACATTCTCCAAGTGCTCAAATGGAAAATCCTAAACAATTTGGCAATACAACAAACATAGAGAAGCTGCAAGTTCTCATTGATACATCAATAACCATAATTAAGGAAACAAACAAGAAACAATGCCTCTTGCTTAAACAACAAGAGGCACTCTTGATGAATTAAATGATGTTACTCTAGAAGAGAAAGAAGTAGAACCAAAGGCCCTAATGTTACAAAAGAACCAATAGGAGGACCTCTTAGGGAAATTCCTACCCATTCACAGGAAGAACATGAAGCATACGAGGTTCCACCAGGAAATGACTCAGCTAATGCACCAGACCTAGGGCTATAGGAAACAAAAACACACGTTGCTACTCCAGAAAAAAAGAATCACTCCCATATGGGTAAGCATCTAACACTCTCTACCTATTTATGCATATTTGGTGAGACGGAACAAAATGTTAATAATGAAAAATTTGAAGATTCAGATGAATTTAAAAATGCTCAAATATGAGCTCGAGGAACAAATGACACCTAAGAATTTAGGTTACCTTTCAACAATTCCTCTTACTACAAGGGAACCCTTAACCAAATCACAAGAAAGATCCCAACTTAAAGAGACAAAAGAGGTAGTTTTCCAGGCTACATATTTCATGATGGTTGATGAATCCACTCAGATAGATATAAAGAAAGAAAAGAGAGGAGATCTAGTAGAAAAAAATTCCAGTGAGAAGAATGAAGCAACATAAGAGGTAATTTGTGGTGTCAATTACCCCTAAGGTCACCCTGACTTCTCTAACATTGAGTGATTGTTGGTTGCATAGGGAAATGAAATATTTTTGGGATGGGGGAGATGACAAGTGCCTAAATTGGAATACTTTCAACACCCATCTAATACCTTTTTTCTTACCATTTTCCATTGATCACTTCCTTTTTTATACTTTCCTTATCCAAGTTTCCTTACTTATCACTAAGGTATGAATCCTTCCCCATATGCCATTATTACAATATTCTTGCATATTTCTTGAAGGAATTTTCTAGTTTCATGTATTAATATTGCTACACAGGAGTAATACAACAACTACAATTCCTCACAATGGCTACAATACATCTCTAGTGGAATTCCAGGCACAATCGAACTGTTGCAAATCCAAGTGTACTCTTTGTGTTGTGACTCCAACTAACTATTGTGACTCCAAACATGTTTTCAGTTGTTGTGATTCCAAACATGTTTTCTATTGTTGCAACTATGAGTACACAATTGAAGTGATCCCAAATATAAAGCTGTCAACACAACAATTAATGCTGCAACCGACAATTAGGAAGCAATCTTCATAGAGGAAAGAAATAGGAGGAAAATAGATGACCAAAAGAAGAATCAGTTTCTCCACCAAGTCAACACATGTAGATCTTTTCTAAACTTTAGAAAAATCATTGTAATTGAATGAATAGTCGAATTCTCACGGTTGTCCATCCATTCCTTTGTGTAATTTTAGAAATTAATCATATTGTATAAGAACCTCAACTTCCCCAGAGTTGAGGGGAGAGAAATATGGTGATAATAATTCGATTGCTATTGTATTTTTAGACTTTTGAAATATAATTTCCATTCCCACTCTTATTCATGTGTTGATGTGTTGGTGATCATGTGATCATGGTTTCATAGATCAATACCTTTCCTAAGGAGGTATCCCCCCCTCTTTAGTTAGGTATTTCATGTACATTAGCGTAATATTTAATCTTTCAATTTTATTCATTTGTTTCAGTAATCATTTCATTTCTTCATTTGCTGCAATTCCAATTTCCTAGAAATAATACTTGCGATTCATGCAGGGTTGATATTCATTTACTGTTAAAATAATTCATAACTATAAACTGCATATCAACATTTTTTCGATTTCTATTAGTTCATGACCGTAGATGCTATTACAACTTTAGATACTACAATTCACCTCACTTTAAATTATGTCATGTTGGAATTTACATTGTTGGATCGCTCATTGTTGCAACTCGTGTCATTGTGATTTCTTTTGTGTTGTAGCTTCAATGATGCAACTCGCGTTTCTACAACTCCTCTTGCAACTACACTTTATTATGTTTTCTTTCTTAATCATGATATCTTTAACCGTTTGGGATTGATATTACATTGGATTGTTATTAAATGTGTGAACGTGTAATTTTTACAATAGAACTTGAACTTCATTCTACTTGATCAAGTCACCAATATAACATAGTGTATATTTAATTTCCACAAGTGTGATTTCAATTTCTGCAAGTGTGATTTCAATTTCCGCAAAGTGTGATTTCAATTTCTGTGAAGTGTGATTTCAATTTCCGCAAGTCTGATTTCAATTTCCGCAAGTTTAATTTCAATTTATGCAAGTGTGATTTCAATTTCTGCAAGTTTGATTTCAATTTATGAAAGTGTGATATCAATTTTTTCACGTGTGATTTAATTTCCGCAAGTGTGATATTTACTTTCCTGTACTAGTATAATTTGGTGACTTAATTAAGTAACTTGAATCCTTGATATGTGACATAAAAAATACTACAACTCTTTAGATAAAACAACAATAATCTTTTCATATATGGTGCACGACATTTCGTAAGTAAGATACGACCTCATATTGATAATTAAATGCACAACTCTTCAATTTCTCACTAAGTTAATTATGAAGTAATTGAAAAGTTTTTCACCTATGATATGGAATCAAATAGAGCATCCACCTTTGTATTCTTGACCTAGATATTGATATGGAATATTTTAGTCATCTTCTTCTATTCCTTGGGATGGAGGCTACTCAAGTTCACCTCTTTATTCATTATAGTGCATATACTATTTTTTTTACATCTAAGTTTCTTTATACCTAGTTGCCTAAATCTAAAAATTGCATGGTCTTCTTCTTTGCCTCCTTCTTTTGGTTATTTATATTTTGATATGGATTTCGCTTCCAACATTGTATTACCATTGATATTAAAATGTTTGCAATGGTCATATGGATCCTTGCAGTAATCTGTAGTGTCTATTGTCTTCTTGCACTTTCCTTTCCACTTCTTCTTTTATTCCTTGGAAGTGTCTTGGTGGTATTAAATGTGCTTGGAACCCCTTGGTTCTCCTTTCTTCTTGTCCATCTCTAGATAGTGTGCATGTACACTTGCCTCATCAATGGTCCTAGATTTTAAAAAGCATCACTTTCCTCCTTATATGATTGTGGAGACCACCTAGATACTTGAGGAGTACATCTAAGTTCTTGGAAGATATTCTCAACATAATGGCTTGTTTTCATATCTCAATGGTGTACTCTTGTACACTTTATCCTTATTTCTATCATAAGTAATTCCAATGGATCCATTGGTT
>SNQJ01S0141976.1:16428-41179 GCA_010110895.2 Picea sitchensis
TTACCCCTAAGGTCACCCTGACTTCTCTAACATTGAGTGATTGTTGGTTGCATAGGGAAATGAAATATTTTTGGGATGGGGGAGATGACAAGTGCCTAAATTGGAATACTTTCAACACCCATCTAATACCTTTTTTCTTACCATTTTCCATTGATCACTTCCTTTTTTATACTTTCCTTATCCAAGTTTCCTTACTTATCACTAAGGTATGAATCCTTCCCCATATGCCATTATTACAATATTCTTGCATATTTCTTGAAGGAATTTTCTAGTTTCATGTATTAATATTGCTACACAGGAGTAATACAACAACTACAATTCCTCACAATGGCTACAATACATCTCTAGTGGAATTCCAGGCACAATCGAACTGTTGCAAATCCAAGTGTACTCTTTGTGTTGTGACTCCAACTAACTATTGTGACTCCAAACATGTTTTCAGTTGTTGTGATTCCAAACATGTTTTCTATTGTTGCAACTATGAGTACACAATTGAAGTGATCCCAAATATAAAGCTGTCAACACAACAATTAATGCTGCAACCGACAATTAGGAAGCAATCTTCATAGAGGAAAGAAATAGGAGGAAAATAGATGACCAAAAGAAGAATCAGTTTCTCCACCAAGTCAACACATGTAGATCTTTTCTAAACTTTAGAAAAATCATTGTAATTGAATGAATAGTCGAATTCTCACGGTTGTCCATCCATTCCTTTGTGTAATTTTAGAAATTAATCATATTGTATAAGAACCTCAACTTCCCCAGAGTTGAGGGGAGAGAAATATGGTGATAATAATTCGATTGCTATTGTATTTTTAGACTTTTGAAATATAATTTCCATTCCCACTCTTATTCATGTGTTGATGTGTTGGTGATCATGTGATCATGGTTTCATAGATCAATACCTTTCCTAAGGAGGTATCCCCCCCTCTTTAGTTAGGTATTTCATGTACATTAGCGTAATATTTAATCTTTCAATTTTATTCATTTGTTTCAGTAATCATTTCATTTCTTCATTTGCTGCAATTCCAATTTCCTAGAAATAATACTTGCGATTCATGCAGGGTTGATATTCATTTACTGTTAAAATAATTCATAACTATAAACTGCATATCAACATTTTTTCGATTTCTATTAGTTCATGACCGTAGATGCTATTACAACTTTAGATACTACAATTCACCTCACTTTAAATTATGTCATGTTGGAATTTACATTGTTGGATCGCTCATTGTTGCAACTCGTGTCATTGTGATTTCTTTTGTGTTGTAGCTTCAATGATGCAACTCGCGTTTCTACAACTCCTCTTGCAACTACACTTTATTATGTTTTCTTTCTTAATCATGATATCTTTAACCGTTTGGGATTGATATTACATTGGATTGTTATTAAATGTGTGAACGTGTAATTTTTACAATAGAACTTGAACTTCATTCTACTTGATCAAGTCACCAATATAACATAGTGTATATTTAATTTCCACAAGTGTGATTTCAATTTCTGCAAGTGTGATTTCAATTTCCGCAAAGTGTGATTTCAATTTCTGTGAAGTGTGATTTCAATTTCCGCAAGTCTGATTTCAATTTCCGCAAGTTTAATTTCAATTTATGCAAGTGTGATTTCAATTTCTGCAAGTTTGATTTCAATTTATGAAAGTGTGATATCAATTTTTTCACGTGTGATTTAATTTCCGCAAGTGTGATATTTACTTTCCTGTACTAGTATAATTTGGTGACTTAATTAAGTAACTTGAATCCTTGATATGTGACATAAAAAATACTACAACTCTTTAGATAAAACAACAATAATCTTTTCATATATGGTGCACGACATTTCGTAAGTAAGATACGACCTCATATTGATAATTAAATGCACAACTCTTCAATTTCTCACTAAGTTAATTATGAAGTAATTGAAAAGTTTTTCACCTATGATATGGAATCAAATAGAGCATCCACCTTTGTATTCTTGACCTAGATATTGATATGGAATATTTTAGTCATCTTCTTCTATTCCTTGGGATGGAGGCTACTCAAGTTCACCTCTTTATTCATTATAGTGCATATACTATTTTTTTTACATCTAAGTTTCTTTATACCTAGTTGCCTAAATCTAAAAATTGCATGGTCTTCTTCTTTGCCTCCTTCTTTTGGTTATTTATATTTTGATATGGATTTCGCTTCCAACATTGTATTACCATTGATATTAAAATGTTTGCAATGGTCATATGGATCCTTGCAGTAATCTGTAGTGTCTATTGTCTTCTTGCACTTTCCTTTCCACTTCTTCTTTTATTCCTTGGAAGTGTCTTGGTGGTATTAAATGTGCTTGGAACCCCTTGGTTCTCCTTTCTTCTTGTCCATCTCTAGATAGTGTGCATGTACACTTGCCTCATCAATGGTCCTAGATTTTAAAAAGCATCACTTTCCTCCTTATATGATTGTGGAGACCACCTAGATACTTGAGGAGTACATCTAAGTTCTTGGAAGATATTCTCAACATAATGGCTTGTTTTCATATCTCAATGGTGTACTCTTGTACACTTTATCCTTATTTCTATCATAAGTAATTCCAATGGATCCATTGGTTCTCTTCATCACCAATAGAGAAAAACTGAGACTTAGCAAGGTTTTTAAACACCTTGCACTTAGTTATTGGGATATCGCCCTCCAACCTAAGTGTCTCAGTGTGAATTTCCCACCAAGTTTGGGCATGACCCTCTACATTTAGTGGGCCCAATTATATATTTTTCTCTTCTCCTATGTCATGAACATAAAATAGAATTCACATTGTTGCAACCATTGATTCAAATTAACAACATTAATCTCACCTTAATAGGGTTTGATGTCCACTTTTTCTTCCACTTTAAATAGAGAATGGGAAGAAGTGTTGTTGGAAGTTGGTATCTATTTCTCTAGCTCCTTTTCTAGCTCTTCTTTTCCTCCATATTTCTCATATGAGCTATATTATAAGTTAGAGCTACAAAAATCCCTAAAAGGTTTGAAATTTATCTCTAGAGCTTCCATGAACATCATCATGTTATGAGAGATATCAACAACTTGTGATTCCAACTTTGAAAATCTCTCCTTCGAGTCATTTCTTGGATTTGTACTATTTTCATCCTCCATGGTTGAGGTTTTGATAGTTCTTTCTTAAGCCAATTTCTAGATCTTACAATTTTCCACAAAACCCAAAGAAAACTACTATGATATTGAATATGATATGTAAACTACCATGGATATTCCACTAGAACAATTCATCACAATGGATATTACAAGTTTCTACAAACTCTTTTTTTTGGAGTGTTTCACTTAATATTTGTATTTAATATTACTATCTTAGCACACAGACACTAAAATAAAATAATGTTGAAAGAAAGAGAAGATAAAATAAATACCACACCATCCACACAATGAGCACAAGATGTACCCTTGCAAACCCAATTTGAGAAATCCCATCCAGAAGATGAGCACTATGCCTTGCTCATTTATTCTCAAATATGAAATGCAAATACAAACAAAAGGTGAACTCACTATGGAGTTTCCATTGACACCATGACCTGCATAGCTACTATAGGATCTTACACTTCCTATATTTTTCTCCAATATCCCACTCCCTTGAACTACTTAATTTTGGACTAGTAGTAAATACAACAAGAATGGAACCCTTTTCTTTCCTTTTGTCCCAATATTTACATGTCCTAATATATGTCTAGGGTTAGGGTTAGGGTTTTTGCATACCTCAACTCCCAATTAGGGTTAGTTTTTTGACCCTTTAGAATATTTTTGAAAGTACACATATGACTATATACACATGTGCGAGTAATGGGAGATAACATGGCATCCATATGGTACCATGGTGGTCAATAGGACATGTCAACTTATAGGAGGCATAACTTCCTCATACGAGCTCCAATTGAGGCGATCTTTGCATCATTAGAAAAATTTCTGTGTAGAACAATGAAAAGAGTATTAATACTATGTACACAAAATTTTGAACCCAAGAAAGGCCATTTAATTCCCCAAATGGTCTCTAGAACGTTTTGGACCCCAAATCTCCAAAATGGGCCTTATAATACCCCAATTGTGATCCCTGATTTATTATTTTGTATGTATATGATGAATGACTAAAAGTTGAATGGTGTAATATGTAATAGTGTACATTGAATAAAATACATCAAAGTTTGTATAAGTGAAGGAAAAAAGAATGGGGGGATATTACTCCACAAGAGGAGAAAGACAAGGGGGCTTAAGTAGGCTAGGGGGAAAGGAACTTAGTAATTGAATTAACCCAAAGTCCTTGTAACCTTAATTATTCCCCTTGATTATTAATTAATATTTGTTTTATTAATCCTTGATGGTTAGTGAATGAAGGATACATGTGGGTATCCATAAGGATATATGGTCCCTTCATGCCATGTAAACTTATGCTAGACCTTTTTTCCATGCATGAAAATTGGCGGTTTTTCTTTGGGGGAAGAGTTCAAATATTTTGGGGTGCCATTCAAATTAACAGGGAGTTTGAATTACCATGTGAAATATCATTCAGGTGGGAGAAATTGGGAGACTTATCCCTAAGTGAACTTCCATGATATTATTGTAATCGAATTATGGAAAGATACAACCATGAATCATGAAAGAATTATGGTTGTATGGATGATAATGAATGCCATTGAGAAGTCTCTACAATCCCTAGAATCCCAAAAATGATATTTCATGGCTAGCCTATGCTAGAGACCTAAAGGGAAGTGGGATAGCTTGAGGGAATATTAGAGAAGGGGATACCATTCCTTGTGTTGTGTAGGATAATGGAGAAATATGGTTGGGAATTGGGACTGATATAGGAGTAAATATTGATTGTGAACCTGGGAATTGGGTTGTGAGAATAGATTTAAAATTATCCATTGGAAAATTTCTCCCTTTTGGATTCATAGTGATGCAACCCCCCTCCCCTCCTAGGGTTATGTGACCTCTCAGTCTCTGGATATTTCCTTGTCCTGAGTCAGATTGACTCTTTGGGCTCCTCTTTGAACCCAATTCAGCTATACACAGGTCCCTTTTTCCTCTTTTTGTGCAGGTCCTGTGATACCCGCACCCTCTTTCTATGCACTCTAGGCACTAGCCCCTTCCTTGCATGGGTCCTCGGGCTACGTTCTCACATGACCACACGATTCCCTGTTAAATATCACATGCCTTCAATCCACCAAATGTTTTTGGGACCGTTGATCTCCCGATATTGACGGTACCTCTAGATTGACAGTTCAGATCTATCCTCTCCAAATCCTATGGACTAGATCTGATTCCTCTGAATCAATGGACGAGATCTATTCATGATTCCAGACTTTGGGATTTTGAAGTCTCAAACCCTCGCTAACTCCGTACTCCAATCCTCCAGATTTAATGATCTGTTGCCACCCGTCTCCTTGCTTCTATGACCACGATCTCCTCTGCGAATCTGGCCTTCGAGACTTTCAATTTTCAAACCTCCCTTTCTTCCAGAGAGATTTCTCTGAAATGGCTCGATCTCTCTCCACGCATCCTTCTAATCGAAGCTCTTCTCTTGCTTCCAGCTTTTGGCCTCCTCAACCAGATCAATGGTCCTACGACTCCTTCCTCGATCAATGATCGAGATCTTCTCCAGGTCTTCGGACATGTCCTTCCTCCGCTTTTCCGAAGTCCTAGATCCAGCACCGCGTGTCCACCTTCACATCGATGACTCTCATCGTTTCCCAGACTTCAGCCTTCGACGTTCTCAAATTAAACAATGAAACTCTCTGGAGTGAATCCTTTCGAAGTGTCAGATATCTTGACACATGTCCTCCCTAATCCAACAATTATCCAACAGAGTGAATCTTAGTCCTCCATGCATCCCTTTGCAAATCAATGATCCACGTGATCCCTATGGGATCAATGACCCTTAACAACTTCAGCCTTCGGCGCTTCAGGATATTCCAAAACACTACTTCACAAAAAACTCGGAGTACGATCCTCCGAAGTTCACGATCGGGTGATATCTGTCCAACCTAGATCAACGACTATCGTCCACTTCGGGACTTCGGCCTTTGACAATCTCAAATTTCAAATGAAACCTCACTAAAAATTACCTAGATCTCGAGATCTGTTGACAAGTGTACCTTTGCAGATCAACATCTCTCGGCTCTTCAGGTCTTTGGGCTTCAAGTGTTTTCAACCTTCTGTGCACTCATTCCTCCTAGAGCGCCTTCACCTGAGCTTGATGGATTTCCACCACGCGTCCTCCCAAATGACGGATGGTCCCAAATGACTTCGGGACTTTGAGACTTTTATGAGTCCGCTCTCCTGTGTGTGCACAATTCTAAGGCTTGTGCACTTTCGTCCAGATCCAACGATTGTTGATCCTCTGCACTTGGATCCAACGAATGGGATTTGTTCTTCCTCTGCACTTCCTTTTGTCACTGGACGCTGATATAAAGGTCTAGGATCCTCTCCAAAACTAATCTGATGGTTTTTGTCTCTCCTCCTCCCGAGATTTTGACCTCTCCCGAATTGGAATACTTAGTCTGTTTTCAAAGGTTTCGACCTTTGAAATTTCTCCTACGAACCTGACTATCTTGGGCCTTGCTTCACTCTTTTAATGCTATCTATTCTGAGATTTAGGACTTAGATTTAGTCCATATCCTATGCACTCTTTGCATTATCCCTTATGATATTTATCTCCTCGAAGATTTTTATATCCCATGCAATCCTTGCGTTTCTGGGATTTTGTCAAACTCAGATCCAAAGGATTTCTTGAAGATAAATTCTTCTCTCCCTCCTGGCATCCTTTTGGCTCGATGCACACCTTGCAAAGATCCTCCTTATAGAGTGTTCAATAAATTTGTCTCCTTCCGAACTCACTAAATATTTCTCCCTGTTCACTCCTTGCACTTCTATTGATGAAGGTTTCAACACTATCTCTCTTGAGCTTCTCTGAGGTTAACTCACCTCTGTCAACACACTCCTTGCAAACTATGTGCACTCCTTGCACTAGGAAAATCAAATACTAGAAACAATTTAAACTCATACAATACTTCACCAGTTCACGCATTCACAACATGAACAACATATACAAGCATACGAATGAATACAATTACATAAACACATGATATGCAGGAAAAAATGCTTTTCTATTATCTCTCATGTGTGTCTATATAGATGTTTACAAAAACTGGACTGTAACATAGTCCTAGTTCTCTCAAGTTCTCCTAATCTAACTCTATCCTAAGTTCTACTTCTAAGACCTCTCTACCCGAGATCTCTTTCTCAAGTCATCCTGATTACAAAAAAGGGCTCTGCGAGCTTATCCTCTTCACCGCCTTAGTGCTATCACTGTCTCAGTTACGACACCATACTCCTATGGCTACATTCCATAAATTTTTATCCAAACCTGACTACGATCTGGACCTGCTACAGGCAACCACTTAAGGCAAACCTATCCACTACTTGTAAAAAGGTATGTCTTGGCTCTTACAGCCTTACAAAACAAATCCCCATGGGATAATATTTTGAATTGAAAAAAAGGAGGGTTAATGCCTCTCCCTTTCTCCATTATGCACCTATGTGTTGTCTTGATGACGCTTTTATTGAGGTGGAGTGATGCTCCTGCATAATAATCCACAACTAGAAGAAACATGAGCTCCTGCTCATGAGCTCCTCTCCTCCAGTGTTGAAATCCTCATGGATCCCAAACTTTTCCTTGGAGTTGTCTTTTTTCTCCTCTCCAGCTATGCTACTGTTGTTGCTTCTTCTATTTCTTCGCTGCTGCTATGGCAGGCTCTCTTATGTTCATCTCCTCTTTGTTGACTTCTTCTGCTGACCTCAACATCAACGTTCTGATCTCCTCTATCACCCTGTCTAGCTGCTCCAATGGTTGGTTCTCCTTATGCAGTCTTCTCAGCTTCACTTCTTCCTTATCAGTGGGTAGATCATCTTGATCCCCCATATCATTTTCTTCTTCTTTTGTGGCATTATCTTTCCACCCTGCTGTAGGCTCCATTTCTGTAGTCTCATTACTGTGTTGTTGTTCAGCTTCTTCCCCTGACAGATCAACTTCTATCAGCTGCTCTTGTGCTGGTATGACTCCAGCTTCCTCCAACCGTTCCTCTGGCTGGTATGATTCTCCATCTGCTTCCAAATTGACCTATTGGATGTGCAAGCTTTGCACCATTACCCTTCTCTCTAGGGCTTCCAATTCCTCATACAACTCAGCAAAATCCATGATGTTTGTTTCCTCTTCTGCTGCAGGCTCCAATGTTGCATCCATCTCCTGTTCAGCTTCTTGGCTGAGAATTTTGAGCCATTCTTCTGAATTCTCTTCTCCTTCTGTTGGGGTAGACATCAGTGTCTACTCCATTTCTTCCTCTTTAACAATTTCGGTTGGCTATCTTTCTTCTTATGTTTCACTTTCATCATGTGCACTGGCCTCTACTTGGTTTTTTGGTAGGAATGTCTTGATCCCTCCAATAATAAGAATTCTCCTCTGATCCTCCTTTTGGATGGTGAGAGTATTTAACTTCTCATTCATTCACATGGTTTGCAAATCCACATGAATATTCACCTATCAACACTCCTTGCTGACATGAACTCACTTCTGATCTCCTGATACTTTTTGACGGTCTCATTTCTTTCCCTCTGCCCACCTAGCAATTTGGGACTTCTCTTCTACCCACCTGACAGTCTATGATATCAATCGATCCCATCTCATTTCCCACCTCGCAATTTGAAATTTCAGCATTTCTCCTCTGGAAGCATACGAGACCTTCCAATGATCCCTTTCTATTGCCCACTTGGAAACTTGAAAGTCCATTTCTGCCCACCTAGCAGTTTATGAGATCTTCATCTGATCTCACCTCTTCCTCATCACTGAGGTGTCTCCCAATTTCTGGTTCACAGATGTAAATTTGTTCCTCCTCTGTGTTACTGATTTTTTCAGCATGCCTCAGCCATCCTCAATGCTAGTTGTTCTGTCTTTTCTCTTATCTCATTGATCTCTAGATCCATCTCTGGATTGCATTTTTGTTTGTGGCCTTCTCTTTGACCACATTCATGGCCTTCAGTAGCCATTTTCACCTTCTACCTACTCTCCTGGCAAGCCTATGGATCACTCTACATTTGAGAGCATCTCCATCTTCTCTTACATCTCACCTGGCTATTTAAATTTTTGTTGTTGTGCGTGTGCAACAACCTCCTCACAGAGCATCAATACCCTGCTTCCTTTTCACATGTCGTCTATAGGAAAAATCATGTTTGTGATACCACCTGATGTTATCAGGTTATCTCCTTTCACCCTCTCTCCTTTTTCTGCTGCTTGAAAACAAAATTCGACCTTCTCCTCTTTATCTTTTGCCTGGAATCTAAAGATGAAAATTCAAGCTCTAATACCACCTAATGCATCCCCCCTCCTCTCCCAGGGTTCTGCGACCTCCCAGTCTCTAGATCTTTCCTTGTCTTGAGTCAGATTGACTCTTTGGTCTCCCCTTTGAACCCAATTCATCTATACACAAGTCCCTTTTTCCTCTTTTGGTGCAGGTCCTGTGATACACACCCTCTGTCTGCACGCTCTTCATTTCACGGGTGCTAGCCCCTTCCTTGCATGGGTCCTCAGGCTACGTTCTCGCGTGACAACGTGATTCTATGTTAAATCTCATGCACCTTCAATCCCTCAAAATGTTTCAGGACCATCGATCTCTCAATCTTTACAGTACCTCTGGATTGACGGTTCATATCTGTCCTCTCCAAATCCTACAGAACAGATCTGCTTCCTCTGAATCAATGGATGATATATATTCGTGATTCCAGAATTTAGGATTTTGAAGTCTCAAACCCTCTCTACTTCTGTACTCCAATCCTCTGAAGTTAATGATCTGCTGCCACCTGTCTCCTTGCTTCTACGACCATGATCTCCTACATGAATCCAGCCTTCGGGACTTTCAATTTTCAAACCTCCCTTGCTTCCAAAGATATTTCTCCGAAATGGCTCGATATCTCACCACACGTCCTTCTAATCAACGTTCCACTCCCGCTTCAGGATTTTGGCCTCCTCAAACAGATCAACGGTCCTATGAATCCTTCCTCGATCAATGACCGGTATATTCTCCAGGTCTTTGGACCTATCCTTCCTTCGCTTTTCCGGAGTCCTAGATTTGGCGCCACATGTCCACCTTCACATCGAAGACTCTTGTCATTTCCGGGACTTCGGCCTTCAGCGTTCTCAAATCCAACAATGCAACTCTCTGGAGTGAATCCTTCCGGAGTGTTAGATCTCTTGACACATGTCCTCCCTGATCCAATAGTTATCCAATGGAGTGAGTCTTTGTCCTCCATGCATCCCTTCACAGATCAATGATCCATGTGCTCCTTGTGGGATCAATGACCCTTAACCACTTTGGCCTTCGGTGCTTCGGGATCTTCCAAAACACTTATTCACAAAAATTTCGGAGTACGATCCTCCGAAGTTCACAATCGAGTGACACTTGTCTAACCCAGATCAACGACTATGGTCTGCTTCGGGACTTCAGCCTTCGATAATCTCAAATTTCAACTAAAACCTCACTACAACTTACTCAGAGCTCAAGATCTGTTGACAAGTGTCCCTTTGCAGATCGATGACTCTCGGCTCTTCGGGCTTTGGGTGTTTTCAACCTTCTGTGCACTTGTTCCTCCCGGAGCACCTTCACCTGAGCTTGATGGTTTTCCGCCATGCGTCCTCCCAAATGATGGACAGTCCCAAATGACTTCGGGACTTCGAGACTTTTGTGAGTCCTCTCTCCTGTGTGTGCACAACACTAAGGCTTGTGCACTTCCATCCGGATCCAACGATTGTTGATCCTCTTCACTCAGATCCAACAGATGGGATTTGTTCTTCCTATGCGATTCCTTATGTCACTGGACACTAATATAATGGTCAAGACTCCTCTCCACAACTAATTTGATGGTTTTTGTCGCTCCTCCTCCTGAGATTTTGAATTCTCTCAACTTGGAATACTTAATCTATTTTCAAAGGTTTCGACCTTTGAAATTTCTCCTGCAAACCCGACTATCTTGGGTCTCGCTTCACTCTTTTAACGCTATCTCTTCTGAGCTTTAGGACTTAGAGTTAGTTTGTCTCCTACGCACTCTTTGTGTTATCCTTTCTGAGCTTGATCTCCTTGAATATTTTGATCTCCCACGCAATACTTGCGTCTCTAGGATTTTGTCAAACTCAGCTCCAAATGATTTCTTGAAAATAAATTCTTCTCGCTCTCCTGGCGTCCTCCTAGCTCGATGCACACCTTGCAGATATCCTCCTTACATAGTGTTCAGTAACTCTGTCTCCTTCCAAACTCACTACAAGTTTCTCCCTGTGCACTCCTTTCACTTCTATTGATGAAGGTTTCAACGCTATCTCTCATAAGCTTCTCTCAGGTTAACTCACCTCTGTCAACGCACTCCTTGCGAACTGTGTGCACTCCTTGCACTCAAAAAATCAAAGACGAGAAACAATTGAAACTCATACAATACTTCACCAGTTCACGCATTTACAACATGAATGACATATACAAGCATAAGAATGAATACAATTACATAAACACATGATATGCAGGAAAAATTGTTTTTCTATTATCTATGTGTGTCTATACAGATGTTTACAAAAAATGGACTGTAACAGAGTCCCAATTCTCTCAAGTTCTCCAAATCTAACTTTATCCTGAGTTCTACTTCTAAGACCTCTCTACTCGAGATCTCTTTCTCAATTTTTTCTGATTACAAAAAAGGGCTCTGTGAGCTTATCCTCTTCACCGCCTTAGTGATATCACTATCTCAGTTACGACACCATACTCCTACAACTACATTCCATAAATTTTTATCCAGACCTGACTACAATATGGACCTGCTACATGAAACCACTTAAGGTAACCCTATCCACTACCTGTACAAAGGTATGGCTTGGATCTTACGTCCTTAAAATGAAAATCCCCATGGGATAAGATTTTGAATTGAAAAAAGGAGGGTTAATGACTCTCCCTTTCTCCATTACGCGCCTATGTGTTGGCTTGCTGGCACTTTTGCTAAGGTGGAGAGATGCTCCTGCATCACATAGCCTCAACTTGAGGGTGGCATATGTTGTAGAGTAATCACTATCAATGAGAATTCTCTATAATCCCTAGAATCCCAAAAATGATATTTCTTGGCCAGCCTGTGCTAGAGTCATAGAGGGAAGTGGGATATCCTAAGGGAATGTTAGAGAAGAGGATCTTAATCCTTGGGTCATGTAGGATAATGGAGAAATAGGGATTGGAATTGGGACTACTATAGGAGTAAATATTGAGTGTGAACCTAGGAATTGGGTTGTGAGAAGATATTTATAATGAGCCATTGGAAAATTCCACCCTTGTGGATTCATAACCTCAACTTGAGGGTGGCCTCTATTGTAGAGAGAGTTGGTCTAGCAAGGAGCCCATGTTTGGGTGGAAATTCCTTCCTCTACAACCAATTGGTGGAAAATTTTCAAATAGATAAGTGTTCATGAATGTGCCTATGAATTGTGTTGCATTAATGCTAGATTATTATGGTTTACGCCATGGGTTGAATTAATTTCCAGTTTTTTCATTTTTGGATGCTTATGCTAACCAACATTTATGTATTATGGTCTCATATATAATTGAATGGTTTCATTATGTTTCATAAATATCTATTGTAATTCCTACACATGGTAATTAGTTAATAAAATAACAATGAGATATGGTAACATAGCAAAAATTAGTGTGAATTTGGTTGGATAAAAGATTACCCCATATCATTAAAGAACAAAGAGGGTGTTGTTTATGTTGCAAAATGGTATCAAATCTATTGGTTACAATATTGGGGTTGTATGGGCCAGAAGTCAACTTGTATATGAAGAAATCACAATTTGTGTGACAAGTGTTTGAAAAATGTTCTCCATGAGAATAAATGGGTAAATGGTGTTTGAAACTTGAAAATGTTGAATTGAGTGTTGCAACTACTATATTCTAAGGTTGTTTGGCTAGCTTATGGAGGTGTAAATGAAAAATTTCTTGAATTTCAGAGTTAGCTCTATAGAAGTTTTGGGAAAATGTAGTTTGCAAGTTATGTGTTAGATGAAATGCCATTGACGAAAACTATATAGATTTTGTAATTGATAATTTCATGGCTTTGAAATTCCTAATTGGCGTTCATATGGGCCAGCATAGAAGTGTTGTTGACGAAGTTCTTAAAATATAGAGTTCATCTCTCTATAAGGAAAATGGGTATGTATGTAAGTCTATATTATTTTTACCATTGACATTGTATGGGATTCTTAAAAATGGAGTTGCAATTCCATTTGGATGTAAAACAATTCATAATGAAAGTCAAACTTAGAAATCCATGGTAGAAAAATTATAGTGATTATGGTCATTTTGTTGTTAATGACAAGACCAAAGGCCAAGTGTCTAAATTTATAAATTGAGGGCCTAAGATTACAAAATTTGATTATGTGCCAACACAATCAACACAATTATCAAATGAGGAAGAATTCCAAAGTAGTTTCAATTTGGGAAAAGGAGTATAAGATGGTATATGATAATATCAAGTGAGAAAATAACTAAGGAAGATTGCAAATAATTCATAATCATGCTTNGTGCCAACACAATCAACACAATTATCAAATGAGGAAGAATTCCAAAGTAGTTTCAATTTGGGAAAAGGAGTATAAGATGGTATATGATAATATCAAGTGAGAAAATAACTAAGGAAGATTGCAAATAATTCATAATCATGCTTATACCGTGGTTTGTGTTAAATTTTGCAGCATCGATAGTCATTCTCCAATGAGAGGCCATATGGGCCACCCTGAGGCTAGCCAATGAGATTTGGAGAATCAACTAGTCTTGTGAGGTGTTGAAAAAATCCAGGGGGAACGTAAAACCTTTGTGAGTCAAACCAAAAGTAAGGACAAACGAGATGCTATGCAAGTCTAATGAAAAAGTTAGGGGGAACGTACAACCTCTGTGAGCATAGACAATCTAGTGCAAAAGTGAGGGGGAACGCACAACCTCTGTGAGCATAGACAGACTAGTGCAAAATTCAGAGAGAACGTACAACCTCTGTGAGCCTAGTAAATCCTTGTGAGCCATGAGAAAAAGTCAAGGCACCTAGAAAAAGTCAGGTTGACTATAAAATTCCTATGAGCTAGAAACAAACGATATTCCTAATATTGCAAATGATATAAATGTATTCATCTAGTGCGTTGGCACGTTATCCACCTGAATATAATTTCGAATTTCCTTGTAAAGAGTCGAGTTGTAACTGAATTCTCAAGTCTAGTTCTATTTTATAACTAAAGTGTAATGCTGAGTTGTAACTGAATTCTTAAGTCTAGTTCTATTTTAGAACTAAAGTGTAATGCTGAGTTGTAACTGAAGTCTTAAGTCTAGTTCTATTTTAGAACTAAAGTGTAATGTTGAGTTGTAACTGAAGTCTTAAGTCTAGTTCTATTTTAGAACTAAAGTGTAATGATGAGTTGTAACTGGAGTCTTAAGTCTAGTTGTATTTTCGAACTACAATATACCAATCTCAAGTCTAGTTCGAACTAAAGTATGAAGCTGAGTTATGATTAAACCATGCAAACAAGTTACTATTTTGAGCCTCTCCTCTTCTCCTCTTCATCCTATGTAGGCAGAGGTCAACCCCTCTCTTCAACATAGTTATGATATGCAGGTTAAGGGAGAAGCAATAGAGGAGCATCTCAGTGATAAAGAGGCAGCATACCAAAGCAACATATCAGTGTTGTATATCAATAATAGAGGTTGAATATCAAAGGCATATATCAGCTGCATATCAATGTTTTATATCAACAATAGATGTAGCATATCAGAGGTGTATTTCAACAAGGTCTTTTAGGTATTTTCCAGGCCAGAGTCATCTTGGCAAGCTCTTTAAGAGAAAAACACGTTGAGCACTCAACACACCCTAAAAATGCCTATGTCATATTTTACTTTTTGGGTACCACTTGATATTTTGCACTATCTAATTCGACTTCAGTATGAAAAATGCTGCCTTTTTTTTTATCACTTTTGCTTCTCATTTAAATCTCTTAAAGTTTTCTTGAACATGCGAAAATTTGTAACTTAAAAGGACTAACATTTAATTAAAGAATCGACAGTCAAGACTCTTCCCCGATGCGCTTAAGAAATTCAACATCGAAAAGGATTAAGCATGAAAATAAATCACTCGAGAGAACCAATATAGCCGAATGACAATCTTCGTCGGCATCGTCAGATGGGAGTTTTCTTTTTGCGACAATCTTCACCAAGGATATCACCGATGACCGATCCCTTCAGTATCGACAAAAGGATGAAGGAATAAGCGATTACGAAGGAAGAAAATAAGCGTCGATAGTTGATCCCCGAAACTCTCGACATTGGTGAGTTTTTGAGAAGGCAGGTCCGTAAAAAGGGCGTGAAAGGTTTTTTTCCCCCTCCGACCGTCGACCCCGATACTTTTCGGCATCGTCAGTCCTAGGTTTATTTTGACACACGCATCTTGTTGAAAACCCCGACTCCGATTAGGATACACGATCAAACCATCTGCCCCCCACCTATCACGTGTTGTTTCCAAATCGATTAAGCATATGATTGAGTTTTCCCTTGAGTCATTAGCACTTCCTGAGGCCCGAGTCATACCCCGATTTAGTTTTTCCACGTCAGCTCTGTACGACGAAACCAATCAGCGTCAGAGGTTCTAAACAAAAGGTTGCCAACAAAATGTTCACCATGCATCATTGATCCCCGACCTGCCCACTCGGAAATTGACACGATGGGATGTTTTAATGCTAGATACAATGAATCATCCTCCTCACCTCCACCATCAACCCACGATGAATTAAATTGTATAGATTCGATGGTATACTTATTTGAATTTCACTCATCACCCGGATTAATTGGTTGATATGACTCATGATATATTCCCATCAAATTATTTTGAGCCATTGTAAACAAGATTATTATGCACACAAAGAAGTTCAAGTCAAACAGAGGAGTGAGGCGAGCAATCCGAAAGAAGTCTACAAGATCCCGTGAGTATTAAACCACAGAGTTTAGCAAGCGCTACATGTATGTGCTAGTCTGCATTTTGTTGTGTGTTTTAACTCATATATACATTATGATCCAATATTTCTCTGTATACCATCCCTAAAGGATTTTTTCATTTGCAAGAAAAATTCCTACGAGAAAACCAACCACCAGGAAATCTCCAAGAGTGTCGAAGCCAAAGGAACCAGAGGTGGGAGAAGGTTCTTCCCCAGCGGTCGTGAAACAATTGGAATTTGCTGCAAATCTGGTGCCCATCATCAAGACATCCACCAAGAAGGTTTGCATTCATCCCCCTGTCTTTGGACACATGTAGGCAAGCATAGGGACCAAAATAGTACTCCCGCACTGGGGATAACTTTTCCCAAAAATCAAGCGGGAAGAATTCCCTAAATATACCCCGCACAATGATCCCGATATAAGAAAACTCGACGATGAAGTCCTCCCAAACGTTTGAAAGGCGTATCTACACATGTAGCAAGAAGAACTCCAGTATTACCCTGCATAGAACTCCTGAAGTGGCTTATCGATCACACTGACACACAAATATGTTTGATTAATGAATACAATGGCGAATGTGTCGGGGTTTTCCTTCCAGTGGAGGTTCAGGATTACTACAAGCTCAGAGAGTCGGAGGAGTGGATGAACATTGATTTTGTTATAAGATTCTATGAGAAACATGACACCAGCAAGGTGATGGCTTCATGGTGGAGAGAGGATAAAAAAATCACCAATTGGACCTCCGGTTGGTACCCGACGACCAACTTAAGGGAGTCGTATATCTATCTAATGGTCGTCCTCTGTCGGTTGCATGGGGTGAAAGATTTCTCTAGGTTTTCAGAGGCTTGGATGCCTCTATATTATACTATATCCATTTCTAGAATAGGTTTTAACTGGGGTGCCATAATCTCCAAATAGCTAAGCACTTGCATACGACAGGCTTACACGCTGAAAGAGGGAGAAACCTCGTCCTTCTACATGGCTTCTTATTTATTGGACGCCATATATGCCATAAATTCCTTTGCTGGAATGAAATTGATCTGGAATGCCTTAGAACTCCCGATCCATGTATATTTCAACATCTTGTGGGAGAACGGGTACAAGAAATCCTACTCTCTCATCTGCGATAAATTTATCGCACATATTCAATTTTTGTTGTTCAAGAAAGACTGCCCAAGGCTGTTGAATGCGGCCAACAATATTATATCAAAAGTAGGCCACTTGTACCTAGATGAGCACTATACCTACATCAGGTTTTTCAGAGCCACTGGTGCACCACACCTATTACCTGTGTATGTCCCCGATCGACTAGTAGTAGGGGAAATCTGTTATCAGACCATCCTGCAAGGTTACAATGCTACTCTGGTAAAATATAAGAAGCGGTCATTCATGCCTTATGGATTTCACATAGGTTTCTACATGGTAAAAGACACCACGCAAGACAAGCAAGAAGGGTTAAGCCAATTGGAGTTCTGATTCCAGACTGGCCATTTTCGCAAGCACAACCTAAAAGGTCTGGTCCTGAATCACGCATCACAAGTATCATTTTGCTGGCCATACACCCATGAAAGGTTTGAAGATGAGATCTTCATCTAAAATTCTCAAAAATAGGATGAGGTAATGATGAGGATGGCTGACCCTAAGGTGACCAGGTTCAGGGCCATCATCCTAGATGAGCAAGCGACAACTCTAGAACAATCGGCTCAAGGGATTTTCAGGGCCAGAGAAGAAAGGATAGTGCCCGAAGCAGCCGAAGCCCCCTTGATAACCCAAGCGTGAGGCAGAGATATCCATTTACTATAGGATGCATGGGAAAGGGGACTGCTCATGTTAGAATGGGAACAACATGTGTTTGATCAGTTACAAGTTGACCCAGACCTATCAGAAATGACAGGATCACCTACCGCTAACCCAAAGAGGATCTAGGCGGGAATAGGCGGTCCCAAATTTATAGATGTTGATGAAAATGTTGGGTCTGATGACCTTGAATTCACAACATCGTCAGCTGGGTCACCGACAGGTGTGGCAACTCAACCATAAACGGTACGAGTATCAGTAGAAATAGGCATGCCAAATCCTTTGAGTGAGTTGGTAAATATTTATGATGATGATGAGAGCTCGGAGGTATCTCTAGGGACCCCTGTGCATATCGAATAATAAAAGGGACTTGAGAATACATATTCTCCTATTCCTGAAGTCCAAACCTAGGAGGTCCCACATAAATAAAAAGAAGTTGAGATTGGCCTCAATACAGAAAATCCCGATGTGCCAAAAACCTGAGCAGACAATCCAAAACCGGATGAGCCAAAGGAGGATCCCCGCAAAAGGAAATCGACATTTCAACGGTCGATGAACAAGTAAGTATCGAGTCTACTCCCAACACCTCTATTTCACTCGATTCTCAAATCCCCAACAAGAAATAGGCAGAGGCCAGGCCTTCGGATCGCAATGAGGAAGTTCAAGAACCTGATCTTGAACAAATATACACCACTGAAAGTCTGGGAAACACACTCACATGGGGTGATCAACAGATTCCTAAACCTGTGGATGAGGTAGCAGACATATATACAATCGTGTATGATTGAAAGAGGAAGGCTATTGTCTAATGGATCACCAAGAAAAGGAGGATTACATTGGATCGCTCCATCCTTACCACTACAGAGGAAGATTTGATAAACACAGAAAACGCCAGAACATTCGAACTTATCGATGTAGGGAGAGCGATCTCGAATGCCACCCTAGACAGAGCAAAAAAGGATGAAAAGGAATCGGTTTCCACCCTGAAAAAACCGGAACATTTGCGCCATCTGGATAAGTATTATCAAGACACTATGCAGGCCACAGTATATTTAAGGAGTGAGTTCTAGGAGACCTATAGCAAGTTCACAAATGAGTGGCACTTATTTATCTCAAGAATAGTTTAACTCCAGGAGGATACTCTCATGGCACTTGCTATATATTTAACGACAGTACGAGAAAGCACAACAAGCCATAGAAAGAATCGACTACATTGGTGCAGTCCAGCAGGGCCGAGACAAAGAAGAACACGACATCCAGGTGTTGAGCAAAAATAGTCTTGAACACATAAAAAGATTAGCCGATTATTGGGCCAAAATGTCTCGAGAACCACACCATTAAATTCAAGGGAAATGGGCCAAGTGTGAAAAACACTGGGTTAAGATCGACAAGGTGATGAAAGATATTGGACTGCCTGAGTTCGGCACACCCGAAGATTTCATCAACTTGCATGACATAGTCAAATCGCATGCCAAACAAGATTATTCATGGGCCGAAAGACTAGCAAAGGTGACCGACACAGCGCTAGGACAGGTACAACAATTTCTGAAACATCTGATCAATGCTAGGGTTGTGCTTCAGCAGTTAAGTGATAGTCTTATCAAGTATCATACACATGCGGTGGATATCAGAGAAGTTTACGCACTCCTGATGGAACAACATAGATTTCCATACGCCCAAACCTGCGAGGAGTTGTTCATCAGTTGGTCAAAGTATGAGAAAAGTCACCCTTTCAAGTGATATCTTGAGTTTACTGTTAGAAAAACTGTTAGAAGAGAATGCCACATGGAAAATTTTGTTTACTTATCTACACTTAGCCAATATTTTAAGTTGAATTTTATGTTATAGATAAGAACATCGACCAATTAGTTGAGGGGTCAATGGTTTCTACAAGAAAATCTCTTTTTTTGTTTTGTTAAGAACTATTTCAGAGCTACCTTTAATAGAAAGTACTTCTGGACTAGAGACAAGATATTTTCATCAAATGCATGTGTGATTGGACGTGGAGAAGAAATATTTCCTATCTCGTCTCATGAATGGATCATGTAATGAGTAAGAGCTATTGAATCTATTGTTAAGTTATCTGATGCAATGTTTTACAGTTCTTTTCTTTAATGATGAAGATGAATTGTTGTGTTATCATGTGATGGATGATTAGTGTAGGTGAATTATTTTTCTTGCCATTATCTTATCGCATATGTGTTTTCTTTCTAATAATTAGTATCTCAAGCAGTAATTGGATGCTCACACGGTTAATGTATTAGTACTAGGCTTGTGGTATAGAATTGTCGTTTGCATTCTTGAGTAGCAGGTTATCCCAAGCTCAACCTCTTCTCTAGTATTTAGAACCTTTTCTCGTTTTGTTTCCAAGTTGGTTTACACCAGCTTACAATCTTATATCTGTCCCACCTAAGAGAAAATAAAAAAAGAGGAAGTCCAAACTGAAGGAGACACCTTCGCAAGAAAACATAAATCCCATGGATTAATTGGTCGGATTGCAAGATCTGGAGAACCATTTCACCATTAAATGCTGCAGAGTCTAATTGGGCCTCGGTGGCGGGTTTGGTTCCTGCTGTTGAATTAAATGGATTTAGGAACCATCAACAGAACATTCATGGTGGATATTTGTAAGTGATCTTACATTATTAATGCAATAAAGGAATATCGTTTTATGGGGGGTTTTCTCCCTGTACAGGGTTTCCCCGGGGTACATGTGTTGTTTATGTGCATGCTTACTTATCTACATAGTTATTGCTATTCAATTATGATTTGGTATTGTTGAAGTGTATTAAGCTGGAATCAAAGTGTTGAAGAAAATAAAAGAATTAATTTGCATAATAAATCAAGCTCATAATTTAACATGGTATCAGAGCTTAGGGTGTGTTAAGCATGTTGAAGTGCAGCAGTAGGTACACACAGATCCAAGTGAGATTGATTAAGTTTCCAGTGTGAGGTCCATGACATCCTCCATTTTAGTCAGGTCTGAGGATAGGCTCGAAGGAGCTTCCAACTTAAATGTGTGGAAGATTTAGATAAAAAATATCTTGCAGGAGCATGATCTTGAGCAGTATGTGACCACAGTGGTGGAGGAACTCACGAATAACTCAAGAAGAGAGGCCTTTAGGAAGAGTCAAGCAAAGGCCAAGCGAATCATCTTTGACTCAGTCAAAGACAGTATAATGCCTGCAATGACTTCGTTAATGACTGCCAAGGACTGTATGGATACCTTGGTGAATATGTATGAGAAACAAGCTCCAACTCAGAAGAGGACACTTAAGCACAAGCTTAAGTATTTGAAGTTGGGGAAAGGTGAATCTGTGGCATATTTCTGTTCCAGGATAGCCTAGATCAGAGATCATCTTTTGATCACAGGGGTGACAGTGGACGATGATGTTTTAGTGCAGGCCATTTTTAACGGTCTTCCTTCTTCATGGGAGACCTTCTTATCCAGCGTAAGTGAGAGAGATATTTAGACCACGTTTGAGAGGTTATGGCATGATTTCTTCTAGGAGGAGAGTCGCACAACTACCAGGAGCGAGCCAACAAAAGAAGAACACTCAGCTTTAGCATCAATATTCAAGGGAAAGAAGAAAGACACTTTCCAGAAAGGCTCTCAGAGGAATCCAAACACCAAAGGTACATTCAAAGGTAATAATATTGATACATATAAGATTAAATGCTTTAGTTGTAATAAGTTGGGTCATTTTGCTAAATATTGTTGGTTTATAAATAAATATCCAAGGAAAGGGAAACATCCTGCCTCAACTACTGAGGATGATGAATCCAAAAGAAATCACAAAATTCCTTCTAATGAGAAAGAAAATAGAAAAGAATATTACCTGGTTTCTGCCTTATCCAATTCAGTTTTCACAGGGCCGAAAACTTGGTTAGTAGATAGTGGTGCATCAAAGCACATGACAGGGTACAAGGATATCCTCTCAGAATTCGAGACAAAATCTTTTGCAGAGCATGTTGAGCTTGGGGATGACAAATGTTACAAGATAGAGGGAGTAGGCTCTATCTCCTTTAGATTGGAATCTGGGGCTAGACTTTATGTTGATGAAGTATTATATGTTCCAGGGCTCAAGAATAATCTACTATCAGTTGCAACCCTTGAGGACAAGGGATATTGGGTGATATTCAAGGAAATGAAGGCACTACTATGGGATAAAGGTAACCACTTAAGTACAATAGAACCCATTGGAACTTGCAGTGAAGGACTGTATGTCGTGTCAAGACAGTCAGTTCAGGCATTGTCTCATGATGCGACTAGCTCCAATGAGTTGTGGCACAGAAGACTTGGACATCTGCATTACAAATCTCTTCCAGATCTACAGAACATGGTATGTGGCATGCCCTCTATTTCTCTTAGTAAAAATTAATTTTGTAAGGGATGCATGCTAGGTAAAAATAACATTTCCTAGCAATGACAACACAACTCAGGGAATCTTAGATCTGGTTCATTCTGATGTATGTGGTCCTATGTCGTCTCCCTCACTCAGAGGTTGTTTGTATTATGTCATTTTTATTGATGATTACTCAAGAAAATGTTGGATATATTTCCTTAAAGCTAAAAGTGACACATTTGATAAATTAAAAGAGTATAAAGCCTTTATTGAAAAGAAGACATGGAAACACATTAGAATACTTAGAACAAGCAATGGAGAAGAGTTTGAATCTCTCCAGTTTGAGGATTTCTGCACTTTAGCAGGAATCAAGAGACAGTTGACCGTGCCATATAACCCTCAGCAAAATGGAGTTGATGAGAGGAAAAATAGGAGAATTTGTGAGGCAACAAAAGCAATGATGTTTGACTAGGATCTACCAAATTATTTATGGGCAGAAGCTACCTCCATTGCTGTGTATATTCAGAACAGGTGTCCACATGCTATCTTGAAGGAAAAGATTCCTGAAGATATCTTCTCAGGGATCAAACCCGACATAGGGAATCCAAGGATATTTGGGTGTCTTGTGTATATTCATGTTGGCTCTTGACCAAGTTTTGGGAGATCCTTGGTCAAGTTTGACCTATTTTGGGACTTCAACAGCCTGTCAAAGGCAGAGTGCAAGACGAAGAAGAGATCGCGGGATATCGACCCCTTTTTGGGTCCTTTTTGGGATTTGGGATTATGTAACGGGTATGGGATGTTAGCCCATGGCTTTACCCATGTTTAGGCCTATTTTGTAAAGTATAAATAGATGTCTAGGCAATGTAAGGAGAGGCATGGGCATCTATGTGATGTTAGGCCAATGTGCTAAGTGCTCATGATCGATCTATGTGATTGAAGGATTGTAAGTTCTATGTGCATACTGTGTGAAGCTTGCAAAGATAAGTGCAAGTGGTTGTAGAAGGCTTAGTGTTGTAACCTAGCTCGGGGAAGGAGGATCTGGTGAGGTGCGTGCAGATCTCCTATCCTATGCGGAGTAGGGATTTTGAGGCTTTGTGCATGTAACTAATTAACATAAGATAATAGAAGAGAAGAAGAGTTGGTGGGCGTAGCCCCAGGGGGGGTGAACCATGTATATGTTGTGTTTCTTTTCTTTGTGCAATGTGTTGATGTGCTTATATGTCAATGTGTTTAGTGCTTTAATGTAGATGAATGATTTGTCGATGCTTAGTGCTTAATAACATGGATGTTAGATCTGATTGATATATACATGCTTAGTGTTGAATATGTTAACACTTGATATGTTTCGTCATGCTAAGTGTTGTTAGATGCTAGATCTAGTTGGATATTGTGATGCTCTTTAATTAGGGTTTGTCTATGTTGTTACCAAGAACTGAATGTTGATGAATGTTTACTGCTAAGTGCTATGTTAAATATTACAATCACAAATCTATGTCCCAACTAAGGTTGCATACACTTGAGTCCTGCAACCACCCTTGCCTCTACCTCAGGTGAGACTTCATCTGCTTTGTAGGTGTTTCCGAAAGGGCTGATAGTTAGGGTTTTGTTGGTGCATTGTTGTAGTGTTGAACCCTGGAACTGCCCCTATGCCAACAAATGGTTCCATTGTCGGGACTTGAAACTGTGATTGCTAGGAACTGAGGAAGAAGAAGCTTTGTGCAAAGATCCGACCTGAAATTGTGATTGTTGGGAACTGAGGAAGAAGAATATTTGTGCAAAGATCCGACCTGAAACTGTGATTGCTGGGAAATGAGGAAGAAGAAGCTTTGTGCAAAGATCCGACCTAAAACTATGATTGTTGGGAACTGAGGAAGAAGAAGCTTTGTGCAAAGATCCGACCTGAAACTATGAAAGCTTCGTGCGTAGATCTGTTTCCCTAGTGCGCAACATTCCACTTGACTTGTGAAGCTCTGCGCCAAGAAAATAGGTTAGATTTGAAGAAAAAAGGTAAGATATGGAAGCTTTGTACTCTGATAAAGGTAAGAATAGTGAAAAGTTCTAGATCTGAAAGCTTTGTGCTCTGTAGAAGTAAGATAAGTGAAAATTTTGTTTCAACAGTATGGATCTAGGTATGTTTGATAGATTCTGTCCTAGCTTGAAAACTAGGGCACTAATAGATGAAAGAAGGTTTGACATGCATAGATCTGATAAGAATAGTGAAAGATATGTTATACCTATGCATAGAAAGAATGTTTGGACTAACATGGATGCAGGATCCTAGAAAGAAATGTTTGCAGGTTAGCTACTATGATCCTAGCGCACAGTACAGGAAGAGTTGGGAATCATTTAAAAGAAAGAGAGGATTAACCCTCTGTTACATGTAATGATCCCAAGCCAAATTCTTTCTTGGAATCACTAACTACTACTAATTTATTGAGTTATTAAGTGCATACAAGATTCATCAACACATGAAGATCACAATATATTCAAGATGTAGAAGCACAAGAAAAGATCTGACCTT